>VUQS01047050.1:0-10031 GCA_015108495.1 Heterochromis multidens
GGCAGTATCATTAGAAGGCACAGCATACATTTTCATTGCTATGCAGATGATACCCAGCTTTATCTATCCATGAAGCCAGATGACACACACCAATTAGTTAAACTGCAGGAATGTCTTAAAGACATAAAGACCTGGATGACCTCTAATTTCCTGCTTCTAAATTCAGATAAAACTGAGGTTATTGTACTTGGCCCTAAAAATCTTAGAAACATGATGTCTAACCGGATACTTACTCTGGATGTCATTACCTTGGCCTTGACTGGAAGGAGAGACCATATTTCTCCCATATTAGCTTCTCTTCATTGGCTCCCTGTTAAATCCAGAATTGAATTTAGTTTTGTTGAGAATCGAGTTTTTCCTTCTCACTGTCGCCAAGTGCTTGCTTATATGTTAGGGTTTTCTCTGTCTAACCAGATACTTACTCTGGACAGCATAACCTTGGCCTCCAGTAACATTGTGAGGAATCTTGGAGTCATTTTTGACCATTATATGTCCTTCAGTTTCAATTCAATTCAATTTTATTTATATAGCGCCAAATCACAACAAAAGTCGCCTCAAGGTCCTTTATATTGTAAGGTAAAGACCCTACAATTTCAATGCACATATTAAACAAATATGTAGGACTGCTTTCTTGCAATTAATCAATATTGCTGAAATTAGAAACACTTTGTCTCAGAGTGATGCTGAAAAACTAGTTCATGCATTTATTACTTCTAGGCTTGACTATTGGAATTCATTATTATCAGGCTGTCTTAAAAATTAATTGAAAAGCCTTCAGTTGATCCAAAATGCAGCAGCAAGAGTACTGACATGGACTAGAAAGAGAGAGTATATTTGTCCTAGAGACAGAGCCTTCAGCTTTCAGGCCCCTCTTCTGTGGAACCAGCTCCCAGTTTGGATTCGGGAGACAGACACCCTCTCTACTTTTAAGACTAAGCTTAAAACTTTACTTTTTGACAAAGCTTATAGTTAGGGCTTAATCAGGTGACCCTGAATCCTCCCTTAGTTATGCTGCAATAGGCTTAGGCTTCTGGGGGCTTCCCATGATGCACTGAGTGTTTCTTTTTCACTCACCTCTTTTCACTCACCATGTGTTTATACACCACTCTGCATTTAATCATGAGTTATTGTTAATCTCTGGCTCTCCTTCACAGTGTGTCTTTTGCCCTGTGTTCCTCCCCTCACCCCCAACCAGTTGTGGCAGATGGCTGCCCCTCCCTGAGCCTGGTTCTGCTGCAGGTTTCTTCCTGTTAAAAGGGAGTTTTTTCCTTCCCACTGTCGCCAAGTGCTTGCTCATAGGATATCGTCTGATTGTTTGGGTTTTCTCTGTATTATTGTAGGGTCTTTACCTTACAATATAAACCGCCTTGAGGCAACTGTTGTTGTGATTTGGCATTATATAAATAAAACTGAATTGAATTGAATTAAATAGTATTTACACACTGAGCTTTTGATTGACACGTCACTGCCTCCACAGCCTACAATAGCTGATGTGGAACCTGTCCCTCTTTTATCCAATGCAGTTCTGAAAATGAGATGCTGCTTTAGTGTGTAAGTCTGATCTTTATTTAAATCACAATTGTAGGCTATTCAAACACAATTTGAGCTAACAAAATACTAACAGTTGTACTTCCTGTCTTTATTGAACACACTGACACAATGACTCACAATGCATCATGAGAAAGGGAAGTTAACATTTAAATTTAGTAACTCTTTGTACCACCTGCAGCAGAAAAAACTTCCATCAGACATTTTATAGATGCTACTAGGACTTTACTAGAATGAGATGCTAATTTTGGACCTTCTTTCTGACATTACTGTTTCAGTTCACTGATATTTGTAGGATGTCCTGATTTAGGTCCTACCATGGGATCTCAGTAAGATTAAGGAAAGGACTGGAAATTCTGAGTCATGACTTTTCTTCTTTTTTCAACTTTTTTTCTTGTTGATTTACTGGCATGGTTTGGGTTACTGTCTGGTTACATCACCAGACCTTGAAGTCATGGACTGCTGCCCTGACACTCTACTGTGAAATTTCTTGAGGTGTGTATATTGTGAGTGTTTTGCTTTGTTCTGGGTTGCTGGTACTCTAGTGTATTACCGAGTGGTTGTAAATTTGGCTTGTTGCATCTTTAACCCTATCATGCTGCAGAGGAGCCAGTTAGTGAGCAACATATCTGTGGTGTCACCAGTACGTTTTTCTTTTAGGTATTAGATGTGAACAGGACTTTTATCGGTTATGCTATTACGATGAAAACAGTAGATTCAAATTTAAAACAAAAGTTACAGCAGTTACCATTATTAAACCTAACATCTCACGCCACAAATACAAATTCCAAAACTCAGTTTGTTCGAGTTCTGTGTCAAACCTGTGAGATTCTGCCTCAGAGGGGGTTACCCTGCGGTCACTGAAGTTGAACTTCAGTTTCTGGCAAAGCCAAGACACAGCTGCCTGCCTCTGCTAGAATGCACAATCTGAGAATTCAAAGATTTTCCTGTTATCCTGACTATCTCTGGTCAAATATGACATGCCTGGCCTTCCCAGCAAACACCCCAGAAAAGCCTTTCAGACTGTGATTAACCACATTTTTTGGAAAGTTAAGTTCAATTTCACCAGCCACATCCAGGCCTGATTACTTTCAGACCTGTTGAATCAAGAAATCACTTAAATAGAGCCTGTCTGAAAAAGTGAAGTAGACTAAAAGATCTCAAAAAACAACACATCATGCCATGATATAAAGAAACTCAAGAACTGGGGAGAAACAAAGTAATTTATGAGTGATTTATACTCCTTTGTAAAGCGCCCTTAGGTTTCTTGAAAGGCGCTATACAAATCTAAGTTATTATTATTATTATTATTATTATTATTATTATTAATTTACATCTATCAGTCTAGAAAGGGTTACAAAGCAGGCCTACCAAAACTACTCCAAGACTGCAGTGACGACTCATCCAGGAGGTCACAAAAGAACCCAGAAAAACAACTAAAGAACCTTAGGCCTCATTTGCCTCAGTTAAGGTCAGAGTTCATGATTCATCAATAAGAAAGAGACTAGGCAAAAACAGCATCCATGGGAGAGTTCCAAGGAGAAAACCACTGCTGACCAAAAAAGAACACAAAGGCTGGTCTCACATTTGCTAAAAATCATCTTGAGGATCCCCAAGGCCTTTGGGAAAATATTCTGTTAACTGACAAGACAAAAGTTGAACTTTTGGAAGGTTTGAGTCCCGTTACATACATCTGGTCTGGGGCTGCTCTGCTGCTTCAGGACCTGGACGACTTGCCGTAATTGATGGAACCATGAATTCTGCTCTCTACCAGATAATTCTGAAGGCAAATGTCTAGACATCAGTTCATGTCCTGAAGCTCAAGCACACTTGTGTTATGCAGCAGGACAATGATCAGAAACACACCAAGTCCACCTCTGATTGGCTCAAGAAAACAAAACAAAATGTAGGTTTTGGAGGGACCTAGTCAAAGTTCGGACTTAAATCCAACTGACATGCTTTGGCATGACCTTAAACAGGCTGTTCGTGCTCGAAAACCCTCCAATGTGGCTGGATTAAAACAATTCTGCAAAGAAGAGTGGGCCAAAATTCCTCCACAGTGATATGAAAAACTCGTTGCCAGTTATTGCAAACACTTGATTGCAGTTCTTGCTGTCAATAGTGGAACAACCTGTTATTAAGTTTAGGAGGCAATTACTTTTTCACCCAGGGCCAGGTAGGTTTGGATATCTTTATTTCCTTAAAAAATTAAATCATCATTAAAAACTGCATTCTATATTTACTTGGGTTTGTCTAATGTTAACATTTGTTTGATGAACATGTAAGTGTGACAAGTATACAAAAAACTAGGAAAGCGGGAAGGGGGCAAATACTTTTTCACAGCACTGTATACATTTGTCTTCAGCATGCACTTGTCAGGTGCAGAACTCCTGTGTAATATTACAAGATAAAAATGATTAATATAGCAATCAATATATTGTGATTATGTGCGCCTACAGTTTGGCATGGCAAACATACACATGGATTCCTGCTGGCTGGTCCTTTTCAAATTCAATTGGTTTGTAATGGCTCCTCGTTCAAAAACCATGTACGGCAATTAAGAGAACCAGAATTACATAAGACTAATCAAATTCTTACTTTATCTTCCTCTAGATAATAGAAATGCATTCGTCTATGCAACGATGGCAGTTTTTGGTAACAATTCTACGTATGTGTGCTCCATTCATTTTCTCTTTTCATTTCCCCCATTACACTGAATCCCATTGATAGAAAAAGAAAGGAGTGAGAGAATGGAGGCGGATATCCTCCCTCATCTATCTCTCTTCCCTCGTGATGCTTTCACGGCGCATGTCAGTGAGGAGAGAAGGAAGAATGTAATGGTGCTATTTATAGTAACTGTTGCTGTTAAAAAAAAAAAAAGAAAAAGAAAAAAAACTATCTCTTAGCCCCCTATCCGCCCACTCTTCTCCAGAAACGATGACAGGCAGTTCAACTGTCCTTTCTCTTTTTGCTGTGTTCCTCCCCTTCGCCTAACCCCTCTCACCATCTTCTCAGCCATCAATCCATTTAGTCTACTTGTACCATTGTTCAGATGCTCTTAGCAGAGGATGTATAATTAATTTCTCCTCCAGAGTGGTTGCACACCAGTCATGAATGTAGTCAGGGTGAGGAGGGGAAAGGGAAGGAGTGAGCTGGGAGGAGAGAATAAAGAGGCAGTGAGAGGGAGCAATGCTTCGTGCCACGCATCTCAATTTGGCTTTGTTTAAAACATGGCCCGCTCATGTATGTTCTTTGTATAGTTTTAAATGGGGCTTCAAGGGGCTCTGTTCTTTAATCAGGAATCAGATAGCAGGATTGAAGCTGTTTCATGTTTGACATATTTCTTTAAGGTAGAAATATGTGGTTCATCTGTCCATAAGTAAACCTTGTTAATGTGTTGATGTGGCATATTTGTCTTTTTTTCTCTGAAGAACCTTTAGAGTGCCTAACCTTTTGTACTATAAGAAAACAAATAAAGCTGACTGAAGATGTCACAGAAAGAGTCAGTCAGTGTTAATCAAGTGTAAAGTATCTTAGGCCTTTCTCCACTCAGTGGTCCTTAAATAATCATTAGACTGCCTCACATTTTGAGCACAGGTATCAACAAAAATAAGTCAGACAATAGTTATGTGGGAAAGGAATATTTCTATCTTTTGTCCGTGTATAGTACCAGGAAAACATAGTTAAATAGTTGAATGAAATGAAAAACTTCACATTACAAACCTTGAATCAACAAAATTTAAGAAGTGAAAAGTAGCAGAAGTATTTAATACTGATAAATCATAGCATGAGTAGCATTTTAAGGTTATAACTGGACATGATTCAGTTTGCTTTAGAGTAGGTAAGTCACTCTAGTGATTCCTAACATAAGGGTTAAGTCACAAATTAAAACTTTTATTTATTTCATGTACAGATAGGTGATATAGCCTCTAAATAATGTGACAATATTTCAAAGAAATTTGCGATAATTATATTTCTGTCGATATAGGAAAACAAAACAAAACCAAAATAACGTTCTGTTGGTGATTGCAGCTTGCAGGCAGCAGCAAACAAAATAAAGGGCCTTTTCTGTCCTTTTTTCCCCCAATGAACTACTGTCATTGATGACAGACTACCTAATTCACAGTATGAATCTATTACCACAAGGTGCAGCAGCAGGAGCATTATAGTGCAATAGCAGTGACATAGCATAAGTCAAATGTAAGCACAAAAGTAGCCTAGGTAGTGTTTTCCATGGAAATTTTAAGTAAAAGTATGAGCTAACTGCTTAATACTTTAGTAATAACAATAATAAAAATTGAAAAATATTTTCTACCTGGAATGTTGTATCTTGCTCAAGCTTTTTAATCAGCTGCTTAAAGCCCTGCTTTTCCACCATGTAACTGCATCAGTAATTTTCATCTGCCATTTGATCTTCCTGTCATATGGAGTCTAACTAGTGAGTTCTCCAGTGATACTTCAGTGATCATTTGTTTACTTTTGGGTCACAGATCACCAGCTGCCCATATCGCCTCCTGGCATACCTTCATAGCCTGGTTGTACTAATGGTTTTTGCCTCAAGTGGTGAAACAAGTTTGTTTTTTCCACGTTTAGCTGGAATAGTTTTCTTGCATGTTTTGCAAAGTACTGTGCTTTCTTGGAGGTTGTTGAAGTGGTAACCTTTGTACTGATTCATCATCAGAGGCTGACAAACTGCTCTTGCTGCCAGTCAAGTCTGAGCTTGTTTCATGTGCACTAGGGAACATAAATGCAAGTTGCTATATCATTGGTATAATGATATGACACTTTTATATTGTGTAAAAATTTATACTAGTATTATTGTGGATGATATGATACAGCCCTACTTTTAATTTTTAATTTGATAATAAGCAAGAAGAAAAACAACATTTTACTACAAATATTTAAATGACTCATATAATATTGTGAATTATTGAGTTTATTATTGAATTATACCCTTTTAAAAGTGATGCCTCCAGCATGGCACCCTTTAGCTTAACATTAAAACAAATTATCATCAGGGTTATCACAACAGGCAGCTACATCATGCATTTAGCATATCGAGCATAGCATTAGTTCCAGTTGGCCACAGAGTCAAGCTCAGCCACAGTAGTGGGAGATAATCTGATCTCAGTCCCAGTCCACATCAGCTGATGGCTCAGCTTCTACCCTCTTACACATTAAGTTGGCATATCAGATATTGGGCCTGTAATTTAAGTTGCCTGCCTATAGTTGCCTTGCACCTGCAAGCTGCTTTGCAACCCACCTTCACCCCAGTTTTGTTTTTTGTGCTGTGTATGGCTAAATAAACATTACATATTAAATCTGTTGTTAGCTTTGATGTTGCCTTCATTCTTTGCTTTGCTTGAATCATGAAGAGAGATATACTGCCAAATGTAAATTATTGCAGAAATATTGAAATTAAAAATCTTTTTGTGACTGCATTGGTCCTGAAAAAGTTCATAATATTTTAAAAGCAAACAAAGCACTAAGTGCTTTCTATATTCTGGCATTTGGACGGTGTAACTTACAATATATATAGTAACAGAAATTCCAACAAATTTGATTTGAATCATCCAAGCGAATTTTGTGTAGGCTTAAGTGCTCTGTGAGTATATATAACAAATAATCTGTTGAATTGCAGAGAAACAATTCCTTTGTAAAACGAAATAGCTTCATTATCATTTTTTAAGAGAGGGTGTGATTCAAGGTCGGACAGAGGGATGTTTCTCCCTGTTTTAAAATGTGTTCACACTCTATTTCCCAGATGTACAGTATGTCATAGTAGGAGGAGGAGGACGGGGCCACCGGCACAGATATTGTTGCTGTTTTGTTTCAGTCCAGTGTGAACTGTCAGACTTGTTGTAATTGCTCTGTGACAGTGGTGTCAAATAAGTCGCTAATTGGCAATTTTCCTGGACTTGCTTGTCTGCCAACAAGCAGACTGGCATTTTGTTTGGCCTGTATATAGCTGTCATCCATTTATACCCTACCCAGACCTATGCTTCTATCAGAGATATCAAGGACATTCAAATATGTATTTATTGCAGGCAATTATATGAGCTGTTGCATGCTTGTGCTTTTAATGTGTTTAACTTCACTCAAAGAGTTTTATTTAGACCTTTAGTGCTGATTTGCCTCAATCCATGATGTGCTTTACTGGCAGATCTTCTATTCTGTTTTCAAGTTCATTCTGTCACTCTTCTTAGACCTTTAAGTAAAGCCAAATGTGCAGCTTTCGAAAAACATTGTTTCTGACCTTTTATCCAAGCAGACTTCAGGTGTGATGAAAAGGGTTTTTGACTTCCATTCCACATTAATGAGATGCTGGTGTTTTTAGAACAAGCGGCCAGGTTTTATGATGACAAATGGCCTATTTTAGTGACACCTAACAACTCACTGCTAGCTGTCACTTCTGCTCCTGCATCACTGTCTGATGAGACTAAAATAGTACTTGAGTCTGACACTTCCTGAAAAACAAAATTAAAAATAAGCGCTTTATGGAGGAAACGACAGAGTAGTACAATACAGTTTTACCCAAAGTAATACAAGCCTTCTGCCAATATGTGACTATTGTCATTCATCTCTTACATGCATGTAAATTGATTTAGAGGAATTGCTTTCTCTGTTTAAGTCATCTATCTGAGACTAGAGGTTGAGTACCATATCACAAGTTTTTACACAGATTTCTACTTGTGAAAAAGGTAGTTTTCTTATCAAGGCAACAGAGTCTGTAGGATTTTTAAGAAAAAAAAAGGAAATAGGCTTTTCTGGCTGAAGATAAACTCTACTGCTTTAGTGCTCAATCGGTCTTAGGTTATGGTCCCACATAGCTGAGAATGTCATCAACTTACAAAATCATATATTTCTTTGAAAACTGAAAAGTTAGTTTAAATCAACACCCCCGAGTCATATTAACTGTCAGAATCCTCAAAGCACAGGTCGAGGAGTAGGAGCGGCTGCAGTCTTTCACTCCAGCTTATTAATCAACCAAAGACCCAGACAGAGTTTTAATTAATTTGAAAGCATTTAAATTTACAATAATGGATTACACAGCAGTGGGGAATAAATTTCATTAAAGTAGTTGTCTTTCTGAAAGTGCTGTAACCAAGTTCAAGGATGTAATTCCTCCACTGTTATCTTCAATGCCATGTGCCACTACAATGCAGAGCAGTTACCTAAACTCTACTCCCACAGAGGTCGATTATCTTGTTAATAGTGATACATCCTCACTGCATATGACTCTGGATATTGTGGCTCCTCTGAAAAAGAAAGCCTCAAATCAGAAGTACTTGACTCCCTGGTATAACTCACAAACATGTACCTTAAAGCAGATAACCCATAAACTGGAGAGGAAATGGCATCTCACTAATTTAGAAGATTTTCATTTCGCCTGGAAAAAGAGTTTGTTGCTCTATAAAAAAGCCCTCCGTAAAGCTAAAACATCTTACTTACTAAAACAAGAACAACCCCAGGTTTCTTTTCAGCACTGTAGCCAGGCTGACAAAGAGTCAGAGGTCTGTTGAGCCAAGCATTCCTTAGCTTAACTAGTAATGACTTCATGGATTTCTAGTTAGAGAGTTAGAGAAAAAATGATTCATAACCATCTCAGAGACGTATCACTACGTACAGCTACTTTCAATACTGATATTTATTGAGACTCTTTCTGTCCGATTTATTTGTCGGAGTTAACTTCAATAATCACTTCTTCCAAATCATCAACGTGTCTATTAGACCCCATTCCTACAAGACAGCTCAAAGAATTCCTACCATTAATTATTGCTTTGTTCTTAAATCTATCGCTATGGCTACGTACCACAAGCCTTTAAGGTGGCCGTAATTAAACAATTACTTAAAAAGCCATCACTTGACCCTGGTGTCTTAGCTAATTATAGACCAATCTCCAACATTCTTTTTATCTCAAAAATTCTTGAAAGATTCAATTCAATTCAATTTTATTTATATAGCGCCAAATCACAACAAAAGTCGCCTCAAGGCGCTTTATATTGTAGGGTAAAGACCCTACAATAATACAGAGAAACCCCAACAATCAAACGACCCCCTATGAGCAAGCACTTGGCAACAGTGGGAAGGAAAAACTCCCTTTTAACAGGAAGAAACCTCCGGCGGAACCAGGCTCAGGGAGGGGCAGCCATCCGCCGCGACCGGTTGGGGGTGAAGGGAGAAGGACATGCTGTGGAAGACAGCCAGAGATTAATAATAACTCATTAAATGCAGAGAGGTGTAAAAACACGGTGAGAGAAAGAGAAACACTCAGTGCATCATTGGAAACCCCCAGCAGCCTAGGCCTATTGCAGCATAACTAAGGGAGGATTCAGGGTCACCTGATCCAGCCCAAACTATGAGCTTTATCAAAAAGGAAAGTTTTAAGCCTAATCTTAAAAGTAGAGAGGGTGTCTGTCTCCTGAATCCAAACTGGGAGCTGGTTCCACAGAAGAGGGACCTGAAAGCTGAAGGCTCTGCCT
>VUQS01047059.1:0-19876 GCA_015108495.1 Heterochromis multidens
GCATGTTTTGGAAGGAACTATGAATGCTGAACAGTATATAAAGGTTTTAGAGCAACATATGCTCCCCTCCAGACAACATCTTTTTCAGTGAAGGCCTTGTGTATTTCAGCAGGACAATGCAAAACCACATACTGCAGCTATTACAACAGCATGGCTTCGTCAGAGAAGAGTCCGGGTGCTGAATTGGTCTGCCTGGGACCAAATTCGAACACCAAAACTCCAGAAACTCATAACCTTGATGCCCAGACGTCTTCAGACGTCTTGAAAAGAAGAGGAGATGCTACACCATGGTAAACATGTCCCTGTCCCAACTATTTTGAGACCTCTAGTAAGCATCACATTTGAAATGACTCATTTTTTGCATAAAATTATAAAATTTCTCAGTTTCAACATTTGTCATGTTGTCTATGTTCTGTTGTGAATAAAATATTGGTTCTTGTGATTTGGAAGTCCTTTGGTTTTCATTTTGTTCAAATTTAAAGAACGTCCCAACTTTTCTGGAATTCAGGTTGTATAATAGGTGGGCCAACATCATAATAAACCCTATGGATTAGGAATGGGATGTCACTCAAGTTCATATGCATGTGAAAGCAGACAAGTGAATACTTTTGGCAATATTGTGTATGTCTGATCAGAGTCAGTGTAACATACATAAAAGCAATTGATATTCTGTAGTTGCACAACTTCTCATCCCAGAAACAGTCAAGAAATCTATTTTGAAGTTTTAAAAATGTGTCATTTCATAAATTGTGGAACATTTCATTTATGAACATCAGAAAGAAAGACAGAACATCCTGAGTAACTGTCTTCAGCATATTCACCCAAAGGCCTTACTAGATAAAACTGAGAGACAATGCGATCAGATCTATTTTTTAATTACTGAAATCAGACTTAAGTGGAAATGTGTGTGCCCATGAGCAAGATGTTGTTGAAAATTAGACTGAAAAAAAAGTCTAAAAACTAGTTTAAACTGCGAATGACTGCAGCTGTTCTTCCTCAGTCTGAGAGTGCTGTCTCATCATTATAAGTCTGTGCTGAACACAAGTTTGAATCATTTTGTCATTCTACACATGCCCTCAAGACCGTATCACGTCACTGTATCTTGTCTCCTGTTCTATTACAGCTCCTCAAAATCTGATTGCTCTTATCAGAAAACTGGCTAGTATAATTATTTCAGCAACTGACTCTCATAAAACACCATGTCTGTCACAGAAACTCTGTAATGATTCACAGCTTAGGTCACTGAGTGAGAAGTTTGTAGGAAGACTTTTGCTGCCCCAAAGGTTTTTTCTTGTGTTTTTGTCCTCCCATTTTGTAAGGTGAAGCAAGGTAAGTCATCTTTTTATCTTTAATCTCTTTTCATTTTTTTTTTATTGTAGACTGATTTGGCACAGTAAGCTAAACTAACAAAAATGCCACCTGCAAAAATCAAATCTTGTCAAATTGAGAGAAGCTGTTCAAACTAAAGCCAACATATACAGGATCCTATTTCATCGCATGAAGAGTCATTTAATATATTCAGAGTATTACTGTAACTTGGATAATGTGAAATACTCTGGTATAAAATTAATTCTGCTGTAGGGGCTAAGAGCTTAAAGGCTTCTTTACAAAGCTAGAAATGTTGCAAAGGTCAAAACTTGCATTATATATGTGCAGGAGTGGCTGCCAACAAATTAAAGCATAAAGTAATTTAATGGACTATCTGTTCTCCTTTATCATTTTTATTTTCAGGCCACTGGAGAACTTTGTGAGTAGTTCTGTGTTGAGCTGAAGCAGAGAGCTGAATGATCCCAGCAAACATCGTTGAGACAGCAGTGGTGTGTCTCTGGCCAAAAATGGTCGAGGTCTGAAGCCAAAAACTGTAGTGTGATTATGAGGCAGACAGCCAGAGGAGACACATCAAATAGTGGTCCAGTCATACCCTCTCTTATAAACCAGGGAATAATGATCATACAGTACTGTGGAAAAGTATGAGTCACTTCTCATTTCTTTATATTTTACTTCCAAGGAGCCAGACTTTCTTGCATTTTTAAAGTGGTCTTGAGCAATAGTTCTCCAGACTTTCTGAAGGTCTTTCAAAGTTTTCATTTGACATTGGCTGCTTTTTCTCAGTACAGTCTTTAGACCTGACCATTTTCAGAGGATTCTTTTTTTGGTTTGGTAAGCCACTTAACATTGACCTGTGAATCATTCAAGCATAAAAAAGGCAGCTAACTCAAGGGATGAACCAGTGTTGTGTCTACACATAACAGAAAACTTAACAAAGAATCAATTTTAATTTTAGGCATTTGTCGCAGCTGAATCTATGAAAAATGCCAAAGATAACACAGTTTGACAGGTATAAAATTGTATTTTTGCACTATAAGATGATTCCCAAAGAGCTATTAGCCAAAAACATGGCTTGTCTCTGCATAGTATGCAGTGTGTCCTTCAAATTGCTGAAGAAACTGGACAAGCAGAGGACAGGAGTGATGATCCAAAGTTGAACTTTCTGGTTCAAATCATAGACCCCAAACCATGACAGCACATCTATTATTGCCCATATTGTTCCCACTCCTTATAAGTTTCTCACTGGAGAGCTTGGTTGTATCACGAAACGCTGTGTGACTAGCAAGATTAAGGACCCAATATGGAGGACTCCGGAGACAAAATGTAAACTCAAAAGCAGCTTTACTGCTGAAGCTCACAGAGACAAAGTACAAACAAGGCTTGGCTGGAGCCAGAAGTGCAAACTTTGAGACAAAAGGGAAAACACGGAACGAAGGAGCACACAGCATGAGGGAGAACACGACAAGGAACTGAGGAAAACTGAGGGCTTAAATACACACAAGGCAACTAGGAAAGAAGACAAAGCTAGGGAAAAATGACACACAGAAACTAACTAATGAGACAAGGGAAAGCAGAACTGAACATAACACACATGAGACGAGGGACTGGCAAAATGAAACAGGAAAAAACTAGAACATGAAAACACTGGCAGGCAAGATAACTAGAATTCAAGGACCAAAATAACCTATCAAAAAACTATAACTCCAGCACAAAATCCAAAACATGATTACAAGAACATAGGAATTCATAAATAACAAAAACTCTTGACTAAGGACCAAGAACAACAAAATCAAAACACTGGGTCAAAGACCCAGGACCATGACAGGCTGTTAGTATTGTTGTATTTGCTGAACAATGATATACAAAAATTTAGTTCAATAAGCCTTGCCACCTTGCAACAAAGTCCAGAAAGCAGGACTGGATCAGGTGACCCTGAATCCTCCCGTAGTTATGCTGCAATAGGCTTAGGCTGCTGGGGGCTTCCCATGATGCACCCAAGGAGTGTTTCTCCTTCTCTCACCTCTGTTCACTCACCATGTATTTATACACCACTCTGCATTTAATCATTAATTATTATTAATCTCTGGCTCTCTTCCACAGTGTGTCTTTTGTCCTGTCTTCCTCCCATCACTCCCAACCAGTCACAGCAGATGGCTGCCCCTCCCTGAGCCTGGTTCTGCCGGAGGTTTCTTCCTGTTAAAAGGGAGTTTTTACTTCCCACTGTTGCCAAGCGCTTGCTCATAGGGGATCGTCTGATTGTTGGGGTTTTTCTGTATTATTGTAGGGTTAGGGTTACAATATAAAGCACCTTGAGGCGACTGTTGTTGTGATTTGGTGCTATATAAATAAAATTGAATTGAATTGCATGTCTAGCCGACGTTTAAAAAGGCCATCCAGCAGACAGTTTAGTAATATCAGACACTGACAGGATGATCATTGCTTAAATGTACATTCAAAATGTTTTATACCTCTGAGACCTCACTCTACTCATTAAAACACGTTTTTAAAAGATACAAACATTGCTGACTTTCCACCCTGCATTGCCTGAGAGTTAAAACTGTTTCTTTTCGTTCTGTGAAGAAGAAATTTGTAAAAGAAATTTGCTCTGTATCTTTGATACATGTTCAATTAAATCCTGTTTCTGTCTTTACAAAATGATCTGAATGATATAGGATTTCAGTCTCTACCTCAGTGCGTTACCTCAGTATTTATAATTCAACAAACTCACCAGAGACGCCTCAGATTGTTGTCTTTGCACTGACTTTGGCACAACATGGCTTTAATAGCTACAGCTGTGGGTTTTGCATATTAAATATCCTTAAAACTTAAAAGAAACACTAATCTGTCTGTAACAAGTCTGTGATTGTTGATTAATCTTAGTATGTTAAAGTGGACCTTTTATGCTTTTCCTTATTTTTGGTTATACTGTTACAGTATAATGGTGGATGGCCATATCAAACAAGGTCAACGTTTCAAAATAATGGGGACAGTATATGTGCAGTAGTCACAAACGCAGACTTCAGGCTGCTCTAAATGCTGGTTTCAGACCATTTTTTCTGCTCTTGCCTGAAATCATGAAAAACTAGTCTAAGAATGGAAAACAAGGATAGGGAAATGAGCATAATAGGTCCCCCTATAAAATTAACTTCAAAATTCCTCCCCTTCAAATTTATATTCAGTTAACCCAAATTTTTAAAGGCACTTAGGTTTATAAGTTGAATGAACTTAAAATGACCTACAGTAAAGTAAACTTTTATTGGAAAATTTTTTGTGGGGTAGTGTGATATTTGCTGTGAGATTTCATAACATGTTTAGCTGCCAACGCAGTGTCACAAAATAAGATTGGCCAGTAATTACACCCTGCAGTGCAGCCAAGTAGGTGACTGTGACTAATGACCTGGTTACTACTTTCATATCTAGGAAGCATGTAACAAAGCTTTCTTTAAGTGCTGGGGTTTTCCATACAGCCAGCTGTGTTTTAAAATGGGGTCATTTCTGTAGAATATACACAAGTATTTGAAATTACCTTCTGCTTCCTTATATATTTACTACATATACCTGTTGCAATCACACAAATTTCACAAATTTCATCAAGAATGCAACTATCTAAAAAGAGATGGTGGACAAATTGGCAAATAGTAACACAAATCAAGCTAAAATGGCTGCGCCAGGAGAGGTGAGTGATGAAAAACCATCCCTCATGCAGAAAATGAAAATTGGTTAATAATTAAAGGGAGAATGACAGGGGGCAGAAATTAATAGCATTACTTGAAGTAATGAAGTGCTGAAGATACTAGCATCTGCTGAAAAGTAATTAATTTACCACCAAGTTTTCATTTTGTGTTTTGGTTACTCTGTCATCCAGGACAGTTTTGCTGTTTTTGTGCAAGGCTGTTACTCAGTGTTGCCTCATAATGTGGACTGCATCTGCTCCAGGGGGGTCAGACCTGGATGTGTTAGTGTTAGTACAAAAGTGGACACAGCAGATGACCCAAATTACACAATTCGTAACCTAAAAACTTGTACAGAAAAGGGAGAGAGAGAGAGAGGGAGGGGAAAAAAAGTAGATAACATGAGACAGAAAGCTAAAGGACATCGGACTGAAAAATGGCTTACGGAAGCTTTTGAAATAACATAAGAGGGAAAGAATTGCTCTGGCATATCCAAAGACAGAGATACATAACAATGAAGGAATGGGAAAACAGAAAAGATGGTTGGAGGGAATATCAAAAAGGTCTTTGTGTGTGTCAAGAAGGCAAGACAGGAGAATGAAAATCAAAGTACAACTAAAAACAGCCAAATGGTCCTTTCAGATAAAAAAAAAAAAAGCACTGAGATGTGGGGAGACAAACCCAGAAAAACAACTAATTAAAACAGAAAAGGAGGAAAATAGAAACATAAAGTCATGCAAAGAAACACGAAGAGGTGGAGAGGAACAGAAAGAGAAACCGCAATGAAAGCTGTCTTGCTATTACTTCAAAGGACTTAGGCTATCGCTATCTTGAGTGCATGCGTTTGTTCACACCAGGGATGTTCCTGATGACTAATTTACTAGATGATTAGATGGGAGGAAAAAAATCTGACTAATCAACCAGACTACAAGTATGAAAACAATAAGAAAACATTCAAATCGAACTCAATCTAATGGATGAGGTTAAACGTGTGCAATACTCAAAATGCAGCTGAAATGTGTGGCACCATGCATAACACTGTACACGCACAATGTCAGATGCTGAGTGTTGCTAACACTAGCAGTGGTTGCACCAGCTGCCTTCTTTCCTTGCAAATTAACATCCACCCGCTGTGCTGCATGTAGCTCTGCATTGCTCCGGGCGAGCGGTAATATGCCAGCTTATTCTGACACAACGAGACAGAGAGGGTTGCTGCCGTCTGCTGGGGCTAGGAGGCTGTGTAACATCTGCGTAACATCTCAGAAGTGACAGTTAACTGGCAGTGTAAATTAATAAAATTAGAATAATTACTCCAACTAGTATGTCTCGCCCAAATCCCTAGTTCAAAAAGTCCAGTCACAAAGTAGAAGGTGGAACACTTCTCACCTTCAGCCATGGTCAGCTTGGCTACAAAGGGAGGGACAAACAATCTGTTTTCAGCTAATAGGAGGACGATATGTCCTCAGCACTGATGGCAATGCTAAATCTACAGCTAGCTAACAGCAGTAGATTTTTTTCCAGGTATTGCAAAAACCATACATTACATGTGTTGTGGAGCTGGGTTTTTTTTCTTCACTATAGAAGAATTTACTGTCAAGTCAGAGGCAAGATAACTTTGAAATTTTCACAAAATGCATGACAACTGCAGTCAAGCCCTGCAAACGTCATTTCTTTTAAGGGTACAGCTTGTGACTTTGAACTGAGATAAAACCACCCTGATGGGGTACTACACAAGCACACAGTGTATATCCCATATGAAAGCATACTAGGGGAAGTACACTTTGACCTGTCTTTATGTAAAAGGATGCATAATCTGGTTAAGTTGTAGCACTTGCATTACATTTGATTTACTGTAAGTTTCTTGAAGGTGACAGTCCACCTTCATAAACAGAAAGCTTTTCAAGGTGATCGACTTACTACAATGACATTTCTAAGAAGTCTGGGTCATTTTTTAGAGGTGATACAGATTCTTTGCATGCATTGAGTGCTTGAGGGGACATACAGAATGTTATTTTAAAAAGTCATAACCTTTCTTTAAGATGTTACTTTCTTTAAAGATGTGCAAAACACGTTTACAGTCTGAGAGAAGAGACACAGGCATGTGGCTGATGGATGAAAGGTAGAATAGATGACGGACACATGAGGGAGGGATGGGAGATAAAGATGCAGAGATGAAGAGCATTTGTGAGAAATAGAAGTTGGGGGGGTGGATAAAAGGGAAGATGAAAGCAAATAGGAGGCGATGGAGGAATAACTTTTAGTAGATATGAAATTGTGAGAGGGCAAAAAGATGGATGGATAGATGGATGAATAAACCTGATGGGAATCCTGATGACTGGCAAGCCATATGGTGATGATGGCAGACTGAAAGTCTCTGGTTTAACACTGTTCACACACACACAGCTCTATACAGACTGTAAGCCATGCATCAAGCCTTACAGAGTCCAGCCCCAACACATGCTACAGTGAACGGGTACCATCCATCATGGCTATAACTAGACAGAGATGCAGCAGCAGCCAAGACTAAACCAATCAGATGGCAGTGTGTGTAACGGCCATCTCACACCAAAAACAATCTAAAGTTATTTTAGAGTTTATACTTTCCTCAAACTTATACAGATGTTTTGTACCAATACAACCCTAAAGTGACAAAAAACTTGTTTTTGCTGAGCCGTTTACTAGGAGTAAGAAGTATTCTGTGTGCTGAAGGAACTTGGTAGTAAATACCAGCCAGGTAATAAAAACAGAAATATCATGGTTCTTCTCAGAGGAAATATGTTTAACTGCAAACGTGGTATGCTAAAAATGCCGTTATCTATTGCTGTAGCATTTCTGAGTGCTAAGACACCTTTCTTTTGCCTATTTTTATGCAAACTTCAAAGGAAAAACTTACTGCTTGATTATCAGTTTGATAAAAATAAGAAAGAAATCATACATATGGACACTCACAAAGCCTTTTAGACTTAAACTTATATTTGTGTCAAATATCAGGACCCACGTTGTGCTTTTAAACATTGCCATTCTATATACTGCAAATGTTTGGGACATAAATGGAAAATCGGAGAGCAACAACAAGCATCAGTGATAACAGATAACATTGGGAAGTGTCACACAGAATGAAAAGGAAAATCTATGGTTATGCAGCAGGTGTGGGCAGGCTAAAGTAGCATAAATAGCCTGACAATATGATGCAAAGAAGGATGAGCCATCAGCTGATTTTGGCTTGCATTGAGATCAGCTGATCTTCTGGGATTACAGCTGAATTTGACTTAATGGCCTGCCAGAATTAATGCTATGCTTGATTTTTGGTGTATAAGGTACAATTAAAAAAGTCTGGCAATCTGACCTTAAAACTAAACTAAACTAAACTAAAACTTCACATGGTTACTTCAAAGATGAGGACCAGATCTGCGACCACTGGCAGTCAGTTGCCATCTTCAAAGGAACTTTGGTGTGTCAAGACAGGGATAAAATAGCAATAAGACAGCGTCACTCTGTCAGCCTTTGCAACTGATTGGGGTCTAATTGGAAATTACATGCAACCTGTTTATTATAATACAGCAATTAACTACGAAATCACACATCTGTTGCTGCTTACATATACAGAAATTTACATTAACCACTTACATTCCCAGTCCAGCCAGAACCTCATAGATCTGAATGAGAAATTTAGATATTCTTCTACAAATAGTGACATTGTTGATGCAGGATGGTGATTTGACTGTAAAATGACATAGGCGCTCGGCAACCTTGCTTATATAGGAATATATCCAGAAAGCAACCAGTTGGTGAACAGTTGAGCTGAGTTTCCTATTGCTAAGAGACATGTCGCAGAGAGTTATACTCATCTGTGCAGATTGACTTAAACTGATTGTTTGGAAATCTGTCTGCATTTATAAATTAGACAGTAATTTTTTGCAAACTTTTGCTAATCTGTCTGAGAGTGATTGCAGTCAGTCCGAGTCAGGGCGACGGGTTGCCTCCCACCAGGCGACCTCTGTAATCACTTTGCAATTAAAAGTGGTCATCCAGAGACTGTGGATGTTGCATGCTCAACCTCTGGGTGACCAGTTCGCCGAATGCATGAAAAATTCAATGCAATCACCAAGTAAACACCAGTCTAGTGTGACTAAGCTATTAGGTGCATTTTGTGTGTGCTGCGATTTCACCACAGACAGGAAACATCAACTTTCAATCTGACCTGACTTTAGTGTAGAGGAGGATGAGAGCCGGGTCTCCAGCTATAGCACAAAGGAGGTACAAAAGGTCAGGAGTGGGACATTCACAGGGTTGTGCACTGTAAATTCACCCCCCAGCATCAGATAGTCAACATGGACTTTTACTGTAGTGTTCTGGGGTGTCTGAGGGACTGTGCTCAGTGGAATACTGAACTGTGGCACGTGCCACTGTGCCAGCACAGGAGTCTTTTGGAAAAACTGACACAATCTTGACTCATGACCTGCCCTACTTTCCAGTTTATCCTCCCTGTGATGTTGTCCTCCTTAACAACAGGGAAATCAAGTTGAAGGGTCACCATTTTCGCACAGCGGGGGAGAAAGCATGCATCACAGAGGCACGTGTACAGGGGAAGTTCCACTGAGTGATCTAAAAATAGCAGTAGCACTGGAAGCCACCCAGACATTCACCAGATTATGACCCTGAT
This sequence comes from Heterochromis multidens, assembly GCA_015108495.1. Taxonomy (NCBI): domain Eukaryota; kingdom Metazoa; phylum Chordata; class Actinopteri; order Cichliformes; family Cichlidae; genus Heterochromis; species Heterochromis multidens. The sequence goes on from VUQS01047059.1 coordinate 9,664, forward strand.
TGGGAGATCAATTTATATCAGGTATGGTTTTTGGTTTTTTTTAGCCAATCACATCTTGTATTTGGGGAGCTTGTTGTGTGAATTTTTTAGTTTTTAATGTATTTCTCTAAATACAAACATTTTTAGAGAGTATTTGAGTACATCTATCCTCCAGTTTTCTTTTAAAAATACCACTTCTTCTACTCCAGTGCGCATGAGAAAAAGTCTGTTTGTGTTGTGTTGTACCTTGTCTGACCAGCAGCTGTAGCTTTCCTCTCTCTAACTGCAGGCTGAGGCTGACTCCCTGCTGCCCCTCTGCATGCAGTAGCATCCCAGAATTCCTCAGGGTTTTAAACTTCAGAGAGACAACCTCTTTGGATGTCCGCCACGGCCCAGGACTCAGCCTGTACACCAGGCTGCTGCTGCCACCATTTAAGCTCACCACATCAGAGGCTAAAAATCAAAAACAAAATAGATTTTTATGATTAAAAAAAAAAGTAAAACACTGAAAACCAAAATCTTAACCAAAATCAAAACCTTAACAATTGATCACATTACCCTTAAATAGACAACAATCTATGTGTTTGTGCAATTTTCCTACAGCATCAGATTGCTCAAACCTTCAACTTGTAATTGGGTATCAGAGTTGCTATTATTTCATGTAACATCGTAATTCAAGGTTCTTAAATAATGCTTATACTACTCTACATAAACACACAATTACACACACCTGGATAACACAATCTGTACCTGTTCCTGTAATACTGTGGTTGTAGCAGACAATTTGCTAAACAGGAAAGGAAAATCTTCTAGCAAGGACTGCATCTGTATTCTGCTTAACACTTTTCATCAAGAAGTCTCTCAGTTATTGTGTGCTGCTCGCTGGGGATTTGGGTTGAGGTGAGCTGAGGTAAATGGTGTAGGTGGTAAAGAATGAACTGCAAATACCGAACTGTTTAAAGAGAGCTGCAGCTGAGTTCAGCATCAAAATCCTTTTTAGTTGTACAACTAATTTCTCTGACTGAATGTTTCTTAATGGACTTGGCAACTCTTTGACTCCCTAAGACTTACATACAATCAGCCAACCACTTTGCTTGCAGTAATGCTCTTATTGCATTGTACAGCGTATTTCCTGCTGATTGCAGAGCAGTAGGCTCGGGCTTGGAAGTACTGAGTCATCCTCTGCAATGGAAAGCTGAAAACATTACTTTAAGTCGACTCTGTGGACTACCAAGCCAATCTAATTAAGTCCCAGATTACATTTTGTTCTACAATATTATGTTTTATGTAATTACAATCAGCCATATCCCTGTAATTATCCCCAGAACATATTGTTGATTATTTTTGACTCACTACCTGGAAATAGCACTGGACATAGTGAGTGCAGTAATTAGGTGGACAGAATTTTGCTCACTTATATCTGAATGACTGGAATAAATATCATAATAGAAACACACATGACAATGGGAAAAAAATTGAACAAAAATAGGTTGTTGCATGGAGCATCAGTTAATTAGCAGTTAGCAGCTTAGACTGGTATGAATATCATGTTTCACAGATATGTGGTATATCAGCAAGAACTGGCCAACAAAATGGACCAATCTGGCCTAGGGGGATGGCTTTGGGAATATTGCAGAGAAGGGGGAGCATAATGTTTGGATTTTTCCACTGTATTTTTCTGTAGGAAGCATTGTGTTACAGGTTGTTAAGAATAGAGGATGTCAAGGGACTGGAAGTATTTTTATATGCTATTGTGCAATGGTTTTACTGCTCCTGCCCACTTAAGGTTACCTTGGGCTGTATATGATTTATTAACTTAAATGTTTGACACCCCTGAACTGCAAGCTGCAGACAGCACAATTGTCTGTACCAAAATTTAAGACAAACTATCCCATAGTTGGTAATCATTTTACTCAAAAAGTCATCCTCATGGTGCTAGGAGAATAATCTTTACTCCATGACTCACTGTGTAAACTTTAAATCCATCCAGTAGATGCTGATATCTTTCAGGACCAGCTTAACCACCTACTGTCATTTAAAGAGCATTGATGCTACTGCAAAAAGAAAGCTTTCTGTCACAAAAACCTTTGCTATTGTTCAAGAAATAGTTTGTAGCACCAGTAATATGCCCAAACAGTTGAGGAACCTCAGCTGAACGCCAACATTTTTTTTTCTCCATACCTCTTTCAGGGGTATGTAGTTTTCTCTTATCACCACTACTCTTTGGGGGTCTTCCCCCTGAAAATGGGTACACTTGCAGAAATAAACAGTACTGTGTGTGGCTATTTGTTGCCACTAGTTGAGTTTTTAATCATAAATGTAATTTTTTTGTTCCAGTTTGCATATATTTCATTAATTAAGTTTAAACACTCATGACGGTTGGGGAAAATATTCTCCATCCATTCTTCTTATAATGTTAACTACAAAACACATTATTTTGTGTTTCCTTAAAAAAAAGTAATAGCCATCGAGCATTTACATTCAGTGCATTTCTCACACAGTGACAAACCGTTTGTCACCAGCAGCTATATCGCAGCTCCCTGCGATGTATTACATTTGTTTTTCCGGGGAGGATTCTGCCATGGATGCTGCATTAGTTTTCTGCAGGAACACCAGGAATCTTCTCTGACAACTGTGACACCAGCTGATAAATATAGCACACAAATATATCTGCTGTGTCCTTAAGTAACTTTTGAATATTTCCAAACCAGTATAGGCTATTCATCAAAATCCATCTTTTAATGTTTCTCCAAATCCATCTTCTTCTCGAGCAGACAACAGTAAATACAGTTTTAAGGAATATACAATGGTCTTAGCATAAATCATCTTTACATGTGGCAGACTACAAATAATGAATATGCAAATACAAGATGTAAAAATATAAAGAAGATACAGAGATGATGTAAAAGGGTAGATCATCAAGAACAAACTAAGGAAGGACTCAGAAAGCCTAAACAGGACACTTTTGGTGCAGTTTCACACTGTAGCCACCGGGTCGTTTTTATTCGTTTGTCTTCTTCTAAGAGTGACATTCAGTTTGAAATGGGGAAGAAATGAAAAAAGTAGAACACTTGAATTTTAAATTAAGGATCCTTGACCAAAGAAACCTATTGAAAACTATTTGCATTCATGAAATTGGTGTCTCCTTTTTAGTATATTCAAAGCAAACAAGCTAATGTCCTATTTTTATACTTCTATTTTAATGTTTCGCTCAGAATACAGTCGACCAAATACAAGGAGAAACTTGAAGTGATACACACAGATAGCTGTGGAGGAAATCCCAGGAAACCACGTTTGCACATGAATAGTTACTGTTTAATAAGTATATTCTAGCATGTATATGTAAATATATGGAGTTGCTTTTGATATTCATGAGTATGTTGTGTTTTGATTAGAGCACAGAAATCAGGGCAGAGCAGCAAATGAACACTGAGAAGACAAAAGACTACAAACACCTGCTCTTTTAAGAATATGAGGAAAGCCTGTACACCTGACTGTATACCTTAGCTGTGAACGGGATAAAGAATGAGATGAAGAGAAGTTTCATTCATTGAAAATGCACCTAATGTGTTTAAAGTCATGCTGAGTCAATAGGATTCATGTTTTATAATGAAATAAAAACACTGAGAAGATAAAGCCACTGCGTGTTCTCAGCCTGGAAGAAAGAATAGCAGTGACAGGTTTGATATCTATTATTTTATGTCAAAAAAGAAAACTGTAGTATTTGTGTCTTTTGCCACAATGGACTCACACAAGTTATGTAACTGAATGTGAATAAATCTGACAGTATGTTTACGTGCAAAACCCAATGTCATATTTGTTTAGTCCCTTGTGCTGATACTAAGGCTGATGGGGCCAGTATGTACAAAAAAGAGCAGTTAACTGTTAATAAAATGCTTTCTGTGAAAGAAAAGCAGTCCAATAACAAAAGAGTGAAATGTGGAAATATTTCAAGTAAAGACTGAATAAATTCAGCAGTTCTTTCTTGGCAGAGTCCAGTCTGGATAAAGAAGACAGAACTTACTGTAAGGACATCCGTATGTTTCCAGTCGTAGTCCGATCCGTCCGCTGGGATTCCAGTCCAGAGGAATGAGGCGGAGAAAACGCGCAATCGCCGGTTGTTGCAGCTTGTATTGAACCACACTGTCTGCATTGCTGTTACCTGGAAATGACTAAAAACATACAAGCAAAGAAAAAGACACATGATATGTAAGTATTTCCATTGCTTGTAGTCCCAGGTTTCTTGACCAATCATGTTTGAGCAGGCTTTGGGTGCATACAGAAAAACAGTCCGCATGGAGGGAAAAGACAGCATTTCCCAATAATATCAACACCAATTAATAAATAGTGCAAATACATCTTTTTTATTTATTTATCTGCATTCTTGAACAATGAATGGCAGGGGGAATGGGAAATCTTGCCCTGGGTATACGCTGGCTACACCGAAAGTCCTGAAATATTGGACAATGACCCCCAGAGGCTAATCTACAAGACTAGCCAATGGTTGAAATGAAGTTTACATTAAAGGGTAAGACATGAGACTGCATGCACATGCAGCTAAACTTGCTGATATTTAGTGAATGCAATGCCTATTCATCATGTAAAGATTTTTTGACATTCACCGAAGTGCTGAAAGCAAAAAGCAAAAGCAATAAAGTAATTTTTTTTAATTGACCATAAATAAATGTTAGGGAAGCACCATCCTAAGGGGACTTTCATGGTGACTCATTTAGTAGCTGTCAAGTCATTTCACTCAAAGCCAACTCAACCATCCCACTAGCATCATTAAAATGAGTGTATTTACTGTGAACAGGGCCAAAAGCATCTATATGTTGTGCAATTACTGGTACAATATTCACATTCTATGAATCTTTCTTTTATCACTCTGATACTACAGCAATTACAACACTATTCCACTTCAGTGGAAAGTTGCTGAGTGTTTGTGTTGAAAAAAATAAGAATTTTGTGTGTGACTGTGGATGGTCTATTTCAATCTTTAATCAACAGGCTGTAAAAGCAACAGGATCAATAGTAGTGATTCAGCTTCTGAGATGGAGAGTCAGCGCTTTTTCTGTATTTCTAAAAACACAAATTTACTATTATTTTTAGCTTTTTTAATTTAATTTCAAGGTCAGCCTGTCCAGATTGTTTCATCTAGTTCTCACTTGGCTAACCACCTAGGAAGACGCATAATGCTTGTATTGGGGTCGAATACAAGGCATAGATATGGCATCTGTGTTGTACTTAGATGTGCAAAATAAAGCTGATCACACTGCCAGCTTGTATAATAGGCATGTTAAGGACACAGCTCATTCCCATTAGTAACTGGAAACAGAGCATGCTGGGTAGAAAATGCTGTTTCTGATGAGCAGATGAGGCATGAAGAAGAGGTGAGAGGGAACTTTAACAGCAGTTTGTATCTTTTCAGATTTGGAAACTTTTCCTTTGAGGAAATTATATTCATTAACCTGCTTTATGCAAAAGTCTTTCCATAAAATGTGGAGTGTTAGCAGGGAATTGGTTTGTCGGTCTCTCTCAGACTCTGGGCAAAATGCCTGATGGATTTCTTTCCATCTCCTCCATCTGGCTATCTACCCTAATTACATGCCTCCCTTGAAGTTGACACCCAGGTTAACTGGCTCTCCCACTACTGAATAAAACTTAGACACCTAATTAACTTATTAATTCCTCTGTAATCAACAGAAAGTGGAGTTGGATCACATCATATGATGAAAAGAGACCTTGTGTTTGACTACAAGAAAAAAAAAACATTCAATGTGAAAGTTGAGAATTCATTTTTGAGATTTTTCTCTCCTCAAAGGGAGGGAGTAATCAGTTCCATTTGTTTGTTTGTCTGTCTGTCTGTTTGTTAGCAGTTTAGCATCCACACTTTTCAAGATATCATTTTCAAATTTTGTGTGATGGTAGACACCAATAACAGCTCAAGCTGATTTAATTTTGGTGAAACTTGGATTCAAGGTCACAGCAAATGTGAAAATCAGTAAAAACTTTATATTAGTCACAACTCTTTATGGATCGTCTTCAAACTTCACAGCAATATACTAGGTCTTGGGGGACATGAGTACCTAGGTTGGCTAAGCATTTGACCTTGTTGACCTTGAAATATAATTTCAAGAAACCATATTGAGTATAATATATCATATGAAAGGTCATTGAGAGAGCTGTACAATACACTTCTTATTTTTTCAGTACAACGCCCTACGACGTCACAGTGAATTAGTTCACTTTGTTCTTTAAAGGATGATAACTTTTAACTCTTGGTCTTTTGAAACATCCAAAAATCCTCACTAGAAAAAAAATCTGAAACATAACATGATACTTGTGATGCTCTCAATTGAATTGAATTGAATTCAATTCAATTTCAATACAATTCAATTCAATTTTATTTATATAGCGCCAAATCACAACAAAAGTCGCCTCAAGGCGCTTTATATTGTAAGGTACAATAATACCTACCTACCTACAATAATACAGAGAGAAGAGAAAACCCCAACAATCAGACGATCCCCTATTAAGAAGGCAACAGTGGGAAGGAAGAACGCCTTTTTAACAGGCAGAACCAGGTTCAGGGAGGGGCAGTCATCCGCCACGACCGGTTGGGGGTGAGGGGAGGAAGACAGGACAAAAGACACAAAATGAAAAAATTTCTCTTAAAATGAAACATATATATAAGCTGAAAACAGCTGAAAATTAAAATGGAAAGCTATTCTAATGTAAAAAAAAAAAAAAAAATATGGCAGTTTATTAATTAATAAAAAGATTGCTGCAGTTTTAATCTGCAACATCTGTAATTTTGGAATAAATGGTATTATTTGTACCATGTGATCTAAATGTACCAGCTTTTTGTTCACAGGAATGTTCGATTAAGGTGGCTCAAGACTACAGTAGAGATTAAAGAAAATATAGATTATTGTTAAAATAACAGCATGTTTGCAGACAAGATGCAAACAACAATCCTCTGGCTCAAAGCCAAAAAGTTCATGCAGCAGACCTGCAACCCTGACCTCCTCCCTAAGAGATACTGTGGTGTTAAAAATGTCAAGACACAGACCTCGTCAGAGAGGACAAGAAGGCATACGTGTACATCACTTTAAATGCTGAAATTCATGGCCAATGCTGCTCTGCTGAGAAAAATCTCATACAGAAGTATATAGCAGTGTAAGAGTAGTATTTCTGTGTATATGCAGTTGAAAGTTGCAGTCCAAAGAAAGTGAGATGCTGAGTGTTATATCTGCTCAAAGCGTCGAGCCAAACAGCAGGAAGGATGGAACCAGAGCGGTGAGTATCAATGGAAAATGACAGAGGGGGAAGAGATATCACACGGCAAGAAGAAAGAGGGAGATAAGCAGTAAAGACAGCAAATAAGAAAACAAAATAAAGTAATAAAGGAAATTTGAGAAACAGGGAAAAGTGAAAAGAGCAGGACTTGTTTCCTCATCTTCAGCCTTCCAGGCAAGAGAAAACAAACAGATAAAGAGGAGCGAGACAATAAAGAAAAGATAGATTGCAGTATTTTCAAGCACCCACAGGCTTCTGAGGAAAAAGAGAGAGAGGAAAAAAGATGTCATCCTCAGAGAGGAAGAGGAAAACAACAAATCCCCTTCCCTGGTCTTCAGCCCACTATGCTACGAAGTGAAACAAGTAGGAAATGATCCAGGAACTCTGCCATCAACTTTCTCCTCTGGAAGACTCTAAGCCAGGCTGACTAATTCACAGAAGTTTGGAAACACTCTGAAATGTGACTGGGATTGTAGAGAGTTTATGTAGCGCGTCAGATCAACATGTTTTTAAACTGTAAGGAGCGGTTATCTCTGCTTTCTCAGAAAAGATCCACAGTGCTGAGATTAGTTGGATTAAAACTCAGCTTGACTTCTAATCAAAGGCTCCTCTCTGCAGCACTGTAACAAATGTGCTTTCTTCCTGGATCAATGTCCATGTACACAGTGGAAAACTTTACAGGGTTATTGTTTGATTTAGTGTCCAAGTCACTGGGAGCATGCAGGTACATATTTTGAACTGGCTCACTGAGCTGACAGGATTCATCACTATATTTGTTTTCAACACAAAAACTACTTAGTATTCCAGTGCTATTATACTAAACCATGTATCACCACTGCAGTGGGACAAATACAACATCCAACATGACACTTGTGCAATGAGAAAATGCCAAAGGGAAGTGCTGTGTCTATGAAGAGGTGGGAGGCGATGCCTCACTGCCTCTGTGACCCATCTCGCTGATTTTTTTCATTAATCAGCTCTACAGAGACCAGCTGAGCCTTTTTTACTTTATGGCTATGTTTTGCCATGTTTCTGCCATGTTGTTACTTGTGATCAGTGGTGGAAAAAGTAATAAAATGAGCCAGAGAAAGGTAACAAATTAAAGACGAATCCAACAGAAAGTGTCTGATTAAGGCTTTGGGCCAACATGCGTCTCCATAACAGCTTCACTGATCATTTGGATTGATTCTGAGTCAAACACATCTATTTTACCCAATGTAAACATTTCACCCAACAGATGAGGACACAGTCATTCATCATAGCATAAAGGTGATTACTCAGAGTCATTTTTTGTTGATTTACAGTGACCCTTCCATTTAAGGAGACAAGTAGAAACAAACCACACAAACAAAGTTCCCCTATGGCATAAAAGACATACTGGATCCCCTTAATGTCTCTGTCTTTGGGACATATTTTAGTGCAATACCTAACAGCTTTTTAAAATGAGAGCTTTTCTTATTGTGTGGCCTGATTAGATTTTTAACAGACTGACTGGAACCAATAACTCGGGCACTTGTTTTGGTTCACATCATTATTATTTATGGAATAAAAATGAAATATATAAAATACAAATGAATTAATAAGGAGCACTGAATGGCATTTTTTAAAAAAACCACACTCTTTGCATTCAGTCTCATCTATACTTCTGTGTCACACACATTTTCCCCAAATCAACAGCAGCAAGTCTCAACTGATGAAGTGTATCATGCAACATTAATAGACAGGCTAATGTCTTGGACTTAAGATCCAATGTGCAAGGGTCCGTATGGGTTTGAACCAAAATCTTGGTTGAACAAGTGAGGACAAGGGAGGTTTGCTTATACAAAAAGCGGAACATTTAACCTTTTAATGCTCGGGTAGATGCAAACCAAAACTGTTAGCATGTTCTGAAATATTCCCTTGTGTGGTCAGATATGACCTTATGTATTGGGCCTTTAATGTGAGCGACTGGTTTGAGATAAAACCTTTTTGAAATCAACATGCTCTTTAAATTTCTGTTAGATGACTGTCTTTAAGGGGAGCTGATTATAGTGTTGGACAGATAAGAGCAGAATAATGTGTTTAATCATTGTTGTTTGTTATCAAAAGCAAACAATGGCAGAGTGGTTAAGACATCACTTTAAGTGATGTCTTAACCTTTTTGTACTCAAAATGAAATAATCACATGTTTGACTTAAGATTCAAAATTAAAAGGTTCATTCAAGAGAAATCTTGGAGTCATTTTTGACCAGGATATGTCCTTCAATGTGCATATTAAACAAATATGTAGGACTGCTTCCTTGCATTTGTGTAATATCTCTAAAATTAGAAACATCCTGTCTCAGAGTGATGCTGAAAAGCTAGTTCATGCATTTATTACTTCTAGGCTGGACTACTGTAATTCATTATTATCAGGCTGTCCTAAAAAATCTCTGAAAAGCTTTCAGTTGATCCAAAATGCTGCAGTGAGAGTACTGACAGGGACTAGAAAGAGAGAGCATATTTCTCCCATATTGGCTTCTCTTCATTGGCGCCCTGTTAAAACCAGAATTTAATTTTTAAATAATCAGGTTCCATCTTATCTTAAAGACCTCATAGTACCATATCACCCCAATAGAGCACTTCGCTCTCAGACTGCTGGCTTACTTGTGGTTCCTAGGATATTTAAAAGTAGAATGGGAGGCAGAGCCTTCAGCTTTCAGGCCCCTCTTCTGTGGAACCAGCTCCCAGTTTGGATTCGGGAGAAAGACACCCTCTCTACTTTTAAGATTAGGCTTAAAACTTTCATTTTTGAGAAAGCTTATAGTTAGGGCTGGATCAGGTGACTCTGAATCCTCCCTTAGTTATGCTGCAATAGGCTTAGGCTGCTGGGGGCTTCCCATGATGCACTGAGTGTTTCTCCTTCTCTCACCTCTGTTCACTCACCATGTGTTTATACACCACTCTGCATTTAATC
>VUQS01047065.1:0-13232 GCA_015108495.1 Heterochromis multidens
CCCATATGCAGATGCAAGACCATTTGAGGCTTTAAACACAGCAGTGCCACTTTATACTGGATTCTGTAATGCACAGGGAGCCAGTGCAAGGCTGCTAACACTGGAGTAATGTGATCTCTGTTTTTTGTCCCAGTTGGCAAACACTTTGCAGATGGGTTACACTTATCAGTGCAGACTGACTTGGATTGATTGCAAACTGTTGCCAAGCTGTCTGAGAGTGATTGCAATCAGTCTGAGTCAGGCTGCGATTGTTTGGAGACAGGTTGCTTCCATCGCCATTAGGCAACCTGTGCAATCGCCTTTGTCGAGAGTGGTCATGCAGGTGAGTGTTGCATGTGTTGCATGCTCAGCCTCTCAATGCGATCACTGGGTAACCACTGATTTATTTCTATTGCAAGGAGGTTGTCATCCTTTGCTTAGTGTGATTGAGCTAATTAATTTATTCCTCAGACGGTAAATGTGACGTGTGAGCTCAGTGTCCTCATTTCCTTATTTTTAAAAACAGTTTTCCACAAATCTACTGACTCATACTGAGTGTTTGAATAATGTCCTCACAGACTGAAAGTAACAACTTTGGTGTGCCATGCCAGTGGGATGAAAATGTGTTGTTATGATTGCCTGCTTGTGATGTGTTTTGGGGAAATCTGTAAATTATAGCTATAACAAACCAACCCCAGCCAGCCAATCATAAACCAGCATTTGTCTTCAGACTCTTGCAGCTCCCACTTCATCCTTCGTACATCACATCCACCCTTCCTGTCCTACTGCTGCCATTTCTGATTTCCTTTCATCCGCTGTTTACTGACCTCGGTCCTTCTCCCTGCCGCTCTAAACTCTGCGTCTCTCCCACTTTTCTCAGCTGTCTCTGCCTTTGACAGACGATCTGTGTTTTTCTCACTGTGATAACTTGACCCTCTGACCTCTACCTGTTTCTCCCCGACTGACGCTGCTCCTGTAACCTCCACCACCCAACGATTAATTATAGAAGCACGAGGCAGGAGGGAGAGGAGATGACAGGAACGTCAGCCTGGATTATGAATACTGCCTACGAGCACAGAGAGAGAGTCCATCAGAGGAAGTGGAGCCAAATTACAACTTCCAAAACTCACTTTTCTCTTTGTGTCTCTATTAATGTGTTTCTGCTTTCGAGTAATCCTGTTTCTAAACAAAATGAAAATGGAGGATTTTTACAGTTAGGTATCATCAAACGAATATGTAGAATCTGAAAGCATTTTTTGGTACCATAAACTCTCCTTTTGTAATCCAAGATCATCGAGATGGCTCTTGTTGCAAGCACAGTCTGCCTGCGTGGAGGGCAGATATCCATTTTATGCTGGTCTTCTAAAAACTCCCCGAAGAGCTTCAGTTGATCCAAAATGCTGCAGCAAGAGTACTGACAGGGACTAGAACGAGAGAGCATATTTCCCAAATTAGATTCTCTTCACTGGCTCATATACAAAGTCTTAAATAATCAGATGCCATAATTTCTTAAAGACCTCTTAGTATCATATCATCCCAACAGCGTGCTCAGACTGCTGGCTTACCTATTGTTCCTAAAAGTAGAATGGGAGGCAGAGCCTTTAGCTTTCAGGCCCCTCTCCTGTGGTCATGTTAGATGGCTGCCCCTCCCCAAGCCTGATCCTGTTGGAGGTCTCTTCCTGTTAAATGGGAGTTCTTTCTCCCCACTGTTTCCAAGTGCTGCCCGTAGGGGACAGTTGGATATTTGGGGTATTCTCTCCAACATTGTATGGGCTTTACCTTATATATAAAGTGACTTGAGATACCCTTTGCTGTTTAACTGCACAATAAAAAAAAAATAATTAAGAATTTGTTATCCCCAGGGCCCAGTTGTTCAAAAATAATCTGGCAGGATTAATCCAATCTGATAGGATCAAATCCTGAAATCTGGTTGTTCAGAGGAAAAACAGGATTACATGATTGGATAAGATCAGGTAATCCAGTCCAGTTTTTTATCTGGATCAAACCTCCAGTTTGTGTTGTTTAAAACATTTGAATAAGACAAGGATTACTTTGATGCGAAATATCAGGATTACCCTGATCCCAGTAGAGGGCTGGATTCAGACTGGATTACAAGGAAAAACTGAAATTTAAAAAGTCCAAAGTTATTCAAACAAGAAAACTAGAACTGATAAACAGAGTTAAGAGAATGACAAACTGTATTTCTGCACCATTTTTTAAACTTTGTCTTATGTAGTATATTTACATGATATAATATTATATATTATATATATTTATTTTGTAAGTCTATTTATGATTCACTGTATTTCATACATCTAATGTATATATACATATATTTAGGCCGAGTTTTTATTCATTATTTATTAATTATAAATCGTAAAGAAATGAAACATGCAATAAACTGTGAGCTGTGTGGTAAAGTCAAGACATTAACTTAATAAAAGGTTATGAATTAAGAAAGTTAAAGGCGATCACAGTAGAATGTTAAATAAACTGAAATAAAAACACTTAATATTACACCATGCTTTCTGCTCTACCCATTTTTCTCCTCAATATTTGAAAACCAAATTACTTTTGGTAAATACTTTTGGTAAACTAAAGTTTACCAAATTTCCCAGAGGAACCTTCTCGAGGGATTAATAAAGTTCTATTCTATTCTATTCTATTCTCTGAAAATGTTTGAATATTTTCAACTTGAATTATTGCATCTGTATCATGACAAAGTAGGTGAGGTAAACATGGTTGTGGATAAAATAATGAATTTATTGCTAATGAAATATTCCAGGAAATAGCTGTTAATATCAAACTTAATATAATTAATTTAAGATCTTTTATTTTTTGTCAATGTTGGTGCCTCCTGCATCCCAGTTAAAGTACTGGTAATCCTTAAAAGTCTGTATCTGGATCAGAGTGATCTTATCCAGTTCTTTTTGAGCAGCAACCAGGACAAAAGTTAGCTGGATTATGTGATCCATGGATGGAAAAAAAAGGCTTACACCTTTGGAACAATCGGGCCCAGAGGCTAACTCAGCAGACAATAGCTGATGGGATCCTAGGTTGGTCAAAGTCACACTGTATTTGAGTATAATGCTCTGTGGGTGCTTTCCAGATACTCCAGCTTCTTCCCACAGTCCAGAAACATGCATGTCAGGTTAACTGGTGATTCTGAACTGGCCGTATAGGCGTGAATGGTTGTCTGTCTCTCTGTGTTAGCCCTATGACAGGCTGGCAACCTGTCCAGGTGTACCCCAACTTGACAGACTTGATAATTTGATCAAGATCCTTTGAAAGTGAAAATATTTGCAGAGTGTGAACATTTGACGTGATGTGTTACTTCAGAGGTGACCACTAAAGGGAGCAGCCGAAAGAAGAAGAAGAAGGAAGAAAATGGATGGAGGGATTTTAGACAGATCATATGAAGAAACAGATATAAATAAATAAATAAATTCATTAAATTAAATGCAAAACCAAATTAATAGAGGAACTAATAAAAATGAAAATAAAAGAATATAATGAAATCAGTAATATCAGTTTATGCCACATATGATATCTCAATTAAAGCCTGCATTTATTTTTTATATTACATTTGTATTAGTGATATGTTTTACATGACACGCCAATGCATTTTCAGCTTTTCACATATATTCTTACAGTATTACATCACATGTGAAGCAGGCTATGGTTAGATTCAGGGTGGGTTGCATTAGTTGACACTGCATGACCTGACATGGCGCCTGAAAAGCCAAAAATCCAACGTGACGGCGAACAACTCCATGTTTCCCAGTCTCTCTCTGAACTGTCTCTGTCATGAGAGCGATGACCATTTAAAAAAGGGAGACAAATGTTTTAGAAATGAGGACATTTACAGAAAGTGGTGATAATTTGACTTTAGATATTTGCAGAGTGTAAACATTTTACGTGATGTGTTACTTCAGAGGGGCCCCCACAAGTAAAAGAGTACACGAGCGATCCAATGGAGGGAGCTGTGGCTCTGAGAAACTGCCTGACAGTACTGAGAGGAGGAGGAGGAGGAGGAGGAGGAAGAGCAGGGGAGTCTTTAGGGCTTTGTAGGAGAGACACAGAAACATGTTGAGAGGATTTTAGGATGGATCTTTAAAAAAAAAAACCCAGGAAACATCAGGTGTCAAAAGGTCCTTGAACGCACCAAAAGGAGGTGAAAGAGTATATTAGAAGTCGATATTCTTTAAAAGGAAGTAAAATTGTTGGCAGTCTGGAAGCAAAATGGTTTAAAGTAGATGATGGAATTGGATGAATCTGCCTCTGATGTATCATATAATGTGTTTCTAATAAATTGGAGACAGCACCGCCCCTTCACTGTGCAGTGTGGTTATAAATGATGATGCCGTGCTGTACTGTGTATAATAGCTCCCTGTGTGCGGTCCAGAAGCATCCATCCTGTTTAATGTGACAGTGTGTGTCTCCGTCCCGGCGGGTCGATACCCTGAATGAAGACTAGGCTCTGCGTTCAGGGAGCGTGTGGACCTATGGTCACAAAATGAGCTTCACTCCAGGTCATGAGGGAGTTTCCGGTTTCTTATCCTTTGTTGTAGATTTCTTAAAATATGTTTTTTAAAATCACATTTAAATACCTTTTTTGTTTAAACTCTGATGATTTGGGGGTATTTTTGCTAATCCTTCAATGTTTTTGCTGGGTGGAGAATTGTTCTGTTTACTAGGTGATGAGAAAATAACCAAAGTGAGCTTAAAGATTAAAAATCAGGTTAATGGTTCAGTCACACTGGAGTAAAAAATCCCTCCTTACAAGCAGGAAAAATCAGTGAGAAATTTTTTGCTGTCAGAGACCAGTTGCAAGTAATTGAAGCTCAGGGTGACCATTTTTGATTGTAAGGTGACTGCACAGGTTGCCTGGTTGGAGGAAACCTGTCTCCAAGCAATTGTGGTCTGAACTGGACTGACTGCAATCACTCTCAGACAGATTGATGAAGGTTTGCCAATAATCAGCGTCTAATTTCTAATCGCAGATGACACAAGGTGGAAGTAATTTTAATGTTTTATTCTGTGAGTTTCATGGTGCAGTTTTATTAAAGTTTGCTTTTATATTTTGCATGTTTATAGGTCATTTGCATGCTCTTATTTTGAAATTTGGAATGACTTGCACCTGGACAGGGCCCAGGACAAAACTATATATATTCCTATATTAAAAACAAGGTTGCTGAGCGCCTGTCATTTTGGAGCTAAATCGCCGTCCTGCAGCAACTATTTCACTATTTGTGCAGAAATTTCTGTTTCAGATTTATGAAGTTCTGTTTGGACTCTGAATGTTATTCAATGTGAATTTCTGTGTATATTTTCTGAAATATAAAGTAAATATAATGTACAATTTTACTTAAAAAAGTCAAATGAAAGACAAAACTAGTACTGATCTTAGACATGAAGACGTCACAACTTTGTAATCAAACAAAACAGAGCAAATGCTTGACAGGTTATGGAAAAAATAAACACTGACCCATCATAAATTTTTATTCCTTTAGATATAGAGACATGTGACTTACACGTGCACACAACAGATTTTATAAAGTGTTGTTATTGGCCAATAGAGGGCACTGTTGGCTCAGAGTTGATGCATTAGACACTCTTTAAGTGTGTAAAATTAATGATGCTGATTTTTGTCGGTCTTTATTTGTCTGTGTGTGAGTGTGCTCTGAGTGAGAACACAGATACACTTTCAGTTTGAACTGCTCATCAGATTTAGGGTCATGGTTAGGAAAGCTGTGTTCTCAGGCTCCAGTCAGGTGTATTAATCTATTCACACCTCATATTAACGTGTAGTTTGTGTATCTATCGCACCATCCGGAGCACATTTGGAGGTGTTCAGGTTATCAAGATAAAATTTTAACACCAGCTGTAAGTAAGACTCGTGGAACATATTAGACATGTGAAGAGTAATGTTCAGGTTGGATGGCTGCACTGGAGAATCTCTGAAACAGCAAAGCTTCTCAGGCATTAGCACCATAGCCTGTATATAAAAGATGGACACAGTACAAGGCGCAGACACATACGCAATGGGCCAACTAATTAATGCAGGCTATTAAAATATTAAAATTTCACTCACCAAAACTGCTGCTACTTCACTAACCAACAACATCACAGTGGCCATCTTACATGCTGTCTATGGCTGGAAAATCTGTCAATCAAACCAGTCACACCCCTAAATTTAAGCCTTGCCAGTATAATTCCAACAAAGGAGAAGGAGGAAACTACCCACAGAGCCCAAAACAGTTTTTGTATCAGGCTGTACACGCGTTTATTTCTGCTGACAAGTCTGACATTTTAACATGGGAGTCTATGGGGACTGACTCACTGCTGGAGGCAGCCTCAAGTGGACATTAGAAGTACTGCAGTTCCTGACTTCATGTTTCAGCATTCTTAGTTAGTGAAGTATCTGTAAGAGAGCCACAAACCATGAACAGGCTGCAGTTAATGCTGGAACACGTCACTCATTCAAACTGTGCTTTTCTTCCTATGGACTGAATACCTGCCATGGAAAAGGTCTGCTCAGACTCAGACATGTGAGGTCCACAAATTGAATTTGATGCTGATAGGACAAATAAAGTTTACTGACTGCACACAGCAGAGTGCTTTACAAGGCACTCTGCCATATAAAAGGAAAGAGAGTAAAAGAAACATACATACAGTCCCACATATTTATTTATTATTCAAAACAAAAATGATAAGACAGGCTTATGATCCAAGTCAGACTTAAAAGATGATATTGATTGTGCAAGTCTGAGATTCTCAGGAAGGTAATTCCATCAAAGTAATAAGATGCTTTAAAAGTAATGATATGATTCTTAAAATCAATTCCACAACCAACTGTGAGCCAGTGCAAAGACTTTAAAAGACTATTAATGTGATCTGTGTTGGAGGTCTGGCTGCTGAATCTACAGTCTGTGAATTTAGCTCTGATTTATGCCTGTTAAGAGGCCATTAGGACCTGAACGTAAGTGTGATGGATAGAGTGTCTTTAGAACTGCTGGTTCCTCAGATGACAGAAACATGGCAGGATGAGTTTGGAGAAGTGGCTCAGATCAGATTTTAGTGGCTCTGATCTTTAAAAGGTAACTTGTAAACCGGAGTTGACCTCTGTGGCTTTGACCTCTGTGATGATCCACCTTCCTGGTTTCCTGCTGTGTCCTGATTTTATTTGGCATTATTCCATTTTAATCATTGCATCCAATGATGCAACGATTAAAAACCTTTTTCTTATTTTTTGTTATGTATATGTATAATTTTCTATCAGTGGATGCTCATATTAAACATGGCCAAAGTTTCCAAAAATGAAGTCAGCATGTGTACAAGTAATCCCTGTGAGCCAAAATCTCAGGCTTTAGCCGTTTTTTTTTCCTACTCTTGGATTCGTATGATGTCATAGAGAGAGGATATACCCTTATAAGGTCATCACAGACACACAGACGCTCCACCCACCTCCTCTCTAAACCTTTTTTTCTGTTGTGGGTGTAAAGGCAGAGCAGAAGAGCTTAAACAGCTGATTTCAGACAGAGGATGAACTGAGTATACGATAAAAATATGGAGCTGGAAATGAGCAGAATATGTGCCATCAGGAGAAGATTTTTTCTTTTCCACAGTCTCTCTCTTTGGGTTTCGGTTCCTGTTTTGATTTTGTTCTTCAGTCTTGTCTTTCAAATTTTCTTAGTTCCGGGTGTCCTCAGTATTTCCTCGTCTTGTTTCTGTCTGTCTTGTCCATCTGTTAGTCCCGATGTCCTCTTGGTTTCCACTTCCTGTTTTATTTTAATTGTTTTTTCCTGTGCGTCGCCTCTTTGTCTTCTCTCCTCTGTGTCCCCTGTGTATACATAGTCTTGCCTTTCCCTTCGTTTTCAGAAGAATCACAATTTATATGATTGTGTTACTGTTTAGCATTTTTTAAACACAAATGCAAAGGAAACTCTGCCACTGCTGCCTATGTAGAGAGGTCCAGTGTCCCATCCACACCTCATTTCTTTTTGTGCTTCCCTTTGTTGCACTTGGTGGGGGCCGAGCTGTCCCATTGATAAACTGTGCTGAGTAATGCTGTGATCACTTTTTCTTAGATGTTATCTCAACACTTGGTTTGTGACTTGGAGCTGATTTTTGTGGAGTCTGGACACCGTTGACTATCTAAGTCTGAGGTCTGATGTCTCAAAAATTTTCAGACCAGTTTACTTTTATCCTAGCTCCCATGTAAACACACACACACAAATACTTTTTCTCAAATTGTTATGCCCCTGGAGTTACTAAATTGCACACATATAGAATTTTGTTGTCCCAAGCCAACTTTTCACCCATCATGCCGTCTGTTTAGCAGCTCTGCTAATTAATCAACAGCTAACACTCTCGTTAGACCTGTGGACATATGTGCGTGTAGCTTGAAATTAGCACCTAGGGGCTCGTGTGGATCACTGCTCAGTCTGTGATGTGCATTTCATAAAAAATGACACAGCAAACACCGCACCTGTTAAAAGATTTCTGGATTCAACTGCGATTGCATTTCCTCTTCCTGGCCTGTGTGGCTGTAATGATCGAACAAGGTGGTACCAGAGTTTCATCACTTCCTACTGCAGTCACTCTAACAGTGCACCTGTGCACTAAAAGCACCCTCCTCATAGGTGTTTTTAAAGCCGTACGGTACCGTGCATGTGAGTGCATGTGTGCAGAATCGATTCCCTCGATTTTGCATTCCAGGTTAGTTAAAGCCAGCAGGGGAGCTGAAAGTAGGGCCGGTGATGAGCTCTGTGTGTGTGTGTGTCCTGCTGCTATCGCTCCAGCTGTGAATGAGATGCTGATTTGATTGCCTGGTATAACTAGCTGTGTGTGTGTGTGTGAACGTTCAGAGGAAAAGTGAGTGAAGCAGGCAAAATACTGAGCCGAAAAAATGAGGCGACAATTTGTCTTTTTGAGAGGAAAATCTCACAAATTGTCACCACACTGTCTGATGGAAACAGAAGAGCCAGTGAAGGGAGATTACTGAAAGTGGCGGTAGAGACATGATCCACTCTCACAGGTGTTTTCAGCTGGATTATTTCACTGAGAGGCTGTGGTTGAATGGTAACCATAGAAGCAGGAGTGGGTCCCACAAAGCAGCTGGAATCTAAAACATCAGGCACCTTTGTAAGGTGTGCATGGCCTCACTGCTTTAACAGCACTGTACCTACACTCTGAACAGCCGAAGAAGAGAAGTTTAACTGTGCTAAGAGTTAACAAGCAAGGATGCTGCTCAGACTTCTGCGTTTCAAGGAAACAGGAGGCTTGCAGAATGTCCTTCAGACACGTGACACAACCAGCCGGTCCTGTTTTTTCCTGTCACTGATGTTTATCTCCAGAAGAGAGTTCTGTGAGGGTTCTGTGTGTGTTGTGTGGGCAGAGCACTAATATTCATTTCACTGTTGAGACCTGTAGGCCAAACGTCTTCTTCTTTCTTGTTAATCCTAACCTTGATAATGAGGCCTTATTTTTCACCTGGTTCTCAAAGCTGATACAGCCTGCATAAAATGACAAAGTGAGAACACAAAGGTAGTCTATCTTCATGACACATCAACAGCATCCATCGTCACATTATTAGCTGCAGCTGCATGCTATTTTCCATTGTTGTTAGAGGATGAGGAGCTTGGACATCCAGAGGGATCTGAGAGTAGAGAAGCTGCTCCTTCAGGAGCCAGTTGAGTTGATGCCTGACCTGATGAGGAGGCCTTCTGGATGTTTGACTCTTGGGAGGAGACCCCGGGGTAGGACTAGAACCCGCTGGAGAGCTAATACTCTATGTCTCTTCTGGCCTGGATGTGCCCCAGGAGTTCCCAGGAGGAACTAGAAAATTTTTACTGAGGATAAGGACCTGACTTTAAACAAGCAGAGCATAATGAAGGGTTTTTCACCTTTTAGATGAAAAATTAGCTTTTTAACATGTAGGGCAGCAGTGGAATAAGTCCCAGGGTTATTATTCAGGAGAGCATTATTCTCATCCCCTACAGATCTCAGTGGTTTGTACTTGGTTTTACTTTTTGTCCACTTGCCAATTAGTTTCATTTTCACTCACCTTTTATTTTTGTTTGACTAGTTTTTTTCTAGGCCTCACCTCTGCAGGTTTGCAAGTTCTTATTATCTGACAAATAATATGGATTACTGTGTGGTACACCATCCAAGAAATTTGTACTGATTAACGTGTGCTAGTGTTAGCTGATAACTTGGCACTCCATCCAACTATAGTTGCTTCTAGCTCCAAAATCCAACATGGCAGGAGCCAAAACCTAACAGCAATGTCAGATTTGGGTGATGTCACTGTGGCTACATCCATCTTTGATATACAGTCTATGGCCCTGTCTTGCTGTGTAATGTATTGGAGCCAAAGGCCAAAGATATTCATCTGTGAGAGCCCAAAGTATCAACATCAAGAATGCACATAATACATTTTGGTGACTAACAGTGATTAAAAAACCACCTGACAGGACATTGAATCAACTGTAAAAATAAAAACAATAGTTTAAAGAGAAGGCCAGAGAAGGCTCTGCAGTTAATTTTTAACTCTGTGCATCTGCAATGCAGAGACTGATCCCCATACAAACAGAGAAGGACATGTGTGCTAAATTATACAAAACAGAAACTCCTCAAAAACTCATTAAAACTCTGGACTGGCAGCATGCAATAGTTAGTGTGTGTGTGTGTGTGTGTGTGTGTGTTGGGTTGAATAGCCTTGGGGGTAATTCTGTCCATCTCTGTTTGATACCTGTGGGTGTTTGCGTATCTAACAGACTTTCTTTCTGTGTCTGTGTGAGTGTGTGTGTGTGTGTGTGTCTGTGTGAGTGTGTTGTATCTCAGTAGCAGGTAAACAAGCAGTACAGGCTTAATGAGCTGTGATTGGCTTCCACCTGGTCACAAAAGGCCATGGTCTGCTTGGTGACCAGTCGAGTGTTGGCTCATAGAGACTGCACGCTGATGGAGTTAAAGCCTCAACCTTTTCGTGAGTCAGTCTGAGACAGGAGTACTAAATTTTATTCAAAGAGCTGGAGTCACAGAGGAAGAAGAAGGTGTGAAGTTGTATAAGGACGTGATGAGCTGATTTTATTGAAGAATTGATTTCCATCAGGAAAAAGAAACACATTTTCCTCTCAGGTCAACCTGATTTACCCGAGAAGTGAAACCCGGGGCCAAAATCACTCCAACTCACTCACTGCTGATTATTAAAGGTTATTGTATTTCAGGTCAGCTTATTTCAGCCTGGTGTGTTTCCAGGCTGTGTTCATTGCCGGACATCAGAGAAAACTGAATGCACACTGGATTGTATCATTAAGAAATCGGGACTTCCACTCTCAACTCATCAGTTGCTGTTGTGTATTCAACTGAAACCTAACAAAGTCATTTTTAGTGCTGAATAGTAACCAATAGGGGTGGGGGGAAAAAATCAATACAGCATAGTATTGCAATATTTTGCGTGGCAATATTGTATCGAAAAAGGAACCCCAAATATTGATATTTTATTAAATAAATTAAAATACTCTGGAAATACTATGAACAAGAGGGCTCATCTCATGCACCACCATCAACTGCAGACTGATAGCAGACTGACTGTCTTATGGCAACATTTATGGCAGGTTTTAGTGACAGTGTTGGTTTGCTTGACAATCTCATTTTGCAGCAAAAACAATAACTGAAGTGACATAACTTGATCTTGGATCAAATGGATATTGACAAAGTCTGACTTTCAGGACATAATTTACAGTTGAAAAGGTGATAAATTGCAATAGATGTTGCAATACTCGGCATATCATAAAAAGTTAAAAATCACAGTAATATTGTGTTATTGTGATAATATCACGGGGTGTCTGGTGATTCCCACCTCTACTAACCAAGCGAGTGGAAATGTGAAACTGAGGGCCAAGTCTCTAAGACTGGTCTTGTCATGGGCTGCTTAGTCCAAAGCAAAATGGAGGACTCAAATGCAGACACGGTGGAGACAGCTTTACACGTTTCAGAATCTTTATTTCTCACAACAAGAATATGCAATAAACGCAGGTCACAGAGGGAGCAGGAATTGAAGGCTGGGTCCACAGAGAGGCGTCACTAAGGAAGAGGAGAGAAGAGTTAATCTAAATGTTTCAAGAGAGGGAAATCTGCAGAAATGATTTGTGGCAGAGACAGCGTGGAGAAGTTTAGGCTTACTTGGTGAGGTGAGCGAGTCCATCCGGTCGCTGGTTAGTCTGTTTGCAGAGGAGGGAGTCCCAGGAGGGAAGGTAGGGAAGCTGGGAGCAGGAATCTGAATGCAGGTGAGTGTTTGTAGGTGAAGAAGACCAATTCCATTGAGTCAGGTAAGTTTAACAGTAGGTCTCTTGAGCCAGGCGAGGCTAAAAGCAACATACAGGAGCCGATTTACCACTTAACAGTAGCATGCAACAGGTGGCCTGGCTGCTGAGCAGGAACTCCACCCCGGAGGGAGGAGGAAGCCAGCCCATCCCACAACCTGGACTCCACGGAGGAACAATACTCTAAAACACAACAACCAGAAGACTTTGATAGGTCTGTTATCTCTTGGCAGACAACATTTACGGCGTCAAGGCACCGATACCAAAGACACCTCGTGTGTTATGATGAGACACAAAACAACATATGAAGCCTTGCAATGACATCATACTAGTATTATTTGCAGACTGTGTCACTTTCAGTAAATCTAACTCGACATTCTTGAATTTTGTCAAACTAAACAATATGTCAGCAGAGATTGTGGGTCTTTAACCTTTACAGAGGCTACAGATACACTATATTGCCCAAAGTTTTCACTCACCATTCAAATCATTGAATTCAGGTGTTCCAGTCACTTCCACAGGTGTATAAAATCCAGCACCTAGGCATGCAGACTGCTTCTACAAACATTTATGAAAGAATGGGTCGCTCTCAGGAGCTCAGTGAATTCCAGCATGGTACCGTGATAGGATGCCACCTGTGCAACAAGTCCAGTCGTGAAATTTCCTCATTACTAAATATTCCACAGTCAGCTGTTAGTGGTATTATAACAAAGTGGAAGCGAAAAGTGGGAATGACAGCAACTCAGCCATGAAGTGGTAGGCCACATAAAATCACAGAGCAGGGTCAGTGGATACTGAGGTGCAGAGGTCACCAACTTTCTGCAGAGCCAATAGCTACAGACCTCCAAACTTCATGTGGCCTTCAGATCAGCTCAAGAACAGTGTGTAGAGAGCTTCATGGAATGGGTTTCCATGGCCGAGCAG
>VUQS01047067.1:0-20357 GCA_015108495.1 Heterochromis multidens
GCCATTTGGTCAGTTCCTTGATCAATAGTATGCAAATTGTCATGACCATTGATCAATGGCCATGAGTACCATTCACAGAGATTGGGGAATGGCTGCAATCACAGCATTGTAAGATGGTGACAGATGTACCCTTAGGCCCCCTCCTCGGTTCAGAGATGGTCTTTCCCTTTTCACGTAAATGGCCTCCTTGACTCCACGTTCAAACCAGCGTTCCTCCCTGTCCAGGATGTGTACATCCTCATCACTGAAGGAGTGGCCACTGGCCTGTAGATGTGAATAGACTGCGGAGTCCTGGCCTGACGAGGTAGCTCTTCTGTGTTGTGCCATCCTCTTAGCCAAAGGTTGTTTGATCTATGTATTGATCTATGTTTTTATGTGATACCCTTTCTATATTTTTTTTAAAAGGAAAAAAAAAAACTGCCCCTGCACCTCAGAAAAGGAACAGTTAAGGGAAGCAGATATGTTACTTTATTTAAAGCTGCACTTTAAACAGCAATTTAATATATAAGGTCTGAAAAGAAGGGAAGGGGATCTATTGGTGCTCCATATTTTAATTATCAGACTCTACCAGAGTAGCTTTGCATGATTAGCAGCTCAAAATAATCTATATTTATGTTAGGCGGGACCTTGGCACAGCCCTTTCAGTTCCTTTGTCTAAAACTGACAGTTTTAGCTCATCTAGCTTTAAAGCAACCTCCCTTTAAGTCAATGTTCTCTGATTGGCAAGCTGGTATTTTTTTTCAATCCTGTAAAGTCGGGTCTTTTAAAGTCTGTGGAGACAGACTCACTTCTGGGGCCAACCTCAAGTGGCTTCATTTTTAAGTCCTGGATGTTTCCTCTTGGTCTAAAAATGGTCTTTTCTGGCTCCAAACAAGTAACATGGCAGCAGCCAAAATACTAATATTAAGGCTAAAAGTCCAGGAACCAATGGGTCAACAGGGTTCTTTTCTTTTTTCTTTTCTGCAATCCTTGTGTAAATCTGGGGAACCGATGGCATGTCAAGACAGAATTGTTTCAGTTTTGTAGGACTTTGTGACTAAATATGCCTTCCTGGACCTGACATGTCCTTATTTCCTGCTGATTCCAGTCCAAATTGAACCCAGAACTCCCGAGTCTGTCTCGCTGCCCTGACTGCTACAACCACAAGGCACACTTCAGGTCTCGATGGGGGGGCAACAGTGAGTCCAGCTCATCAAATGAAGACTCTGGACCGGAGGTTAACTCAGATTCAGAAGCAGAATCCAGTTCCAGC
This sequence comes from Heterochromis multidens, assembly GCA_015108495.1. Lineage (NCBI taxonomy): Eukaryota > Metazoa > Chordata > Actinopteri > Cichliformes > Cichlidae > Heterochromis > Heterochromis multidens. Next base: position 1,253 of record VUQS01047067.1, read on the forward strand.
AGTAGCTGCTTTACTGGGCATGTTGTAGAAGAGACACCTGTGAGACACTCACCTGTATCTGACAACACTGCTGAACCTGAATCTGGAGGTCAGGATGGGGATGGGCGACATGAGAGTCCAGAGGATGGGAGGACGACGCAGGCGATGGTTCGAAGACGTCAGCTAACCAAGTCTCTTTCTTTACCTGCCTTCGTAACTCCTCACCTCACCCCTCTCTCTCTCCTGCCCCGGCCTCCTCAAGTCACCTCCACCCTTCACCTCCAGGTGTTGTCCCAAAAACACAAGAATGACACCACCTACACCATCCGCCCACCAGAGAGACGTGGAACCTTAAGAAGAGGAGGAACCGTAATCAACAATCTGCTTCCCTTTGTACCATTTCAGCAACAGCCACTACATCTTCAGCCTGACTATATTCCTTTCTCAGCTCCTCTCTCAGCTCAGGGTCAAAGGTTACCACCACCTCTGCACACATTTCCTATGCTACACACACCTTTTCAGGCTCCAAGTGCACCCTACACACATCTGCATACACTTACTGCACAACCATGCCAGTGCTATTACTGTATGTACTTTCCTCAGACACACTGGAATCATTACAGCAGTACACATCTGCCCTGATAATAAAGTGCCCCGCAGTGTTGTATACAACCCCTGAACATGTGAAAAATCCAATAAAGAGATGTGAATATAAGGTGTTGACTTTAATGAATGTTTGTGATTTTAAACAATAAATAATGCACGTCCTTTCTGGGGAGAGTGTGACTCATGTCTTTGTAGCTATAATTTCCAGATCTCCTCTACATACATCACATGCAGGCAATTGTAAATTTACTGTTTGAAGGATACACTCACTGAATGTGTTTGCGTGTGACTTTACAGAAAGGACAGGTGGGTTTTTTCAGGTGGGCTGAAGTTAAGTTTTAGTGCAACTCTCTATACCTCTTTGTGAACAATTTTAATCAACCAAAACATTATTTATATAACACTTTTCATACAACTTTGCAGCTCAAAGTGCTTTACTGAACAACATACACCAAAAAGACCCAGCATAGTCTCTCTCACACACACAAAAATCACTACAGAGTAAAACATTAAAAACTGAACTGAGGAAGAGACCAGCTAAAAACATTAAATAAATAAATATGTAAGATAAAGCACAATATATAAATAAAACCAGGTTTTTAAAAAAAATAAAAATTTTTTAAAGAGGTTAAATAAATACAATAAATAATTAAAACTAGGTAAAAGGTGTGAGCAGAAGTAAAATGGTAGAAATAAATATGAATTCAAATAAAAGCCAGGTCAAAAAGATGGGTCTTTAGTTTGGCTTTAAAACCATTAACATTTTATGCTGACGTGGTCCTTAGTAACAGTGTTTTCTCACCGTGGGTTTTAGTTCTGACTTTAGGGAGTATTAAAAAACCCAGACCTGACGACCAGAGGGTTTTAATAGGCTCATAATATAAAAGCAATTCTGATAAATAGTCATGACTAAAACCATTAAGAGGCTTAAAAACCAGTAAAATAATCTTAAAATCTGACAGGAGTCAATGCAGAGACTTTAAAACTAGTGTTATACGTATGTGCTCTCTTTCACCTAGTGACTGCCAGCAACCACTCCCCAACCAGTTGGGGAAATACACATTTTTCCCTAGTGACCAGTGGTTACCAGGTCACTGACTGGTCTTTGGGCCTGTGTGAGTGAGGCCTTAAGAGCCATTTCTCCCCCTGATATGATGTTTCTGGTAAGACACAGTGATGGAGAGAACTTTCATCTGGGAGAGTTGGGTGGAGTACATAAAGCATATATCTTTGCTCATCTTGTAGGAGGGGTTTAGAAACAAGAGGGGAGAGTCCCACAAGGACTATTCAGTCCTCAGTCCTCAGATTCAGATTTTGTTTTTTTATTTACAGTTTCTGTTAAATGTCGCTGTTCTCTTTTGAGAAGTCTGTGTTCCTGAGTAAAGTATCAGTCACTAGTAACAAATGGAAGATGAAACAGTATTTCTTTGTTTCTGTCCTCCTGAAGTCCATATCTGAGGGAAGGTCACTCAAAGGGCCCTGTGCAATACTTCATTATGAATAGAAAAAGGAGCTCCTTCTCTGGTCTAAGAGTCACTTTTTATCAGCTGTAGGTGACAGGGCTTTTCAAACATCAGGGTTCAGAAAGTACTAACATGTAACAACTTGTTCTTTCTTGAGAAAGTTTTTGGGTTGACTCTGGAGGCTGTGAATCCAAATTCTGACCTTCTGCACGGAGAATGCTGCTACTTTCAGCTGCATTCACAAGAGGTTGCCACAGCGAGTAGCTCCGTTTGATTTGGCAGATTTTTATCCTGGATGCCCCTCCTGATGCAACCACAGAGGGATTTGTGTCTCCTCCTGGAACGCTGCATAGATTTTTGTTATATATGTTAATACATCAAGCATTAAGGGTGTGCCTGCATCCAGTGATATTTTCTCATGTAAGCTACTGTATCTCCTCCTGGTCTAAAGTTTGTGAGACAACTTTAACACCAAAGAGATTACTTCATTAAGAAAAAAAAAATTAAAGTTTCTAGATAGGAAACACCAAATATTCATTTATGAGATCTAAATTTTGTACTCAGATGTTCATGTTGTCTTTAAAATAATTCACAATACTGCACCTGCAACATTAAAAAGAGCTGTACTAATTTGCTCAGAGCAGATGAGCAGATTGTCAAGGTCAGCAGCTCAGGGTTTACCCAGCCTTTGCAAGATCCTCCTTTTCATTGAAGTCCTTCAAGAAACTGAACAAACTTCCCAACAGTTTGAACACATGAAGATTTCATCTTCTGTTGCTGGATTCCAAGAAACCATGTCAAAATCAATCAAATGCATCTTTTTTTTTTTTAACCATTTATTCAGTTTTGTAATGTGTATGGTGTTTTGTGGGAGTGTGTGGATCTATGGGATTTTAGCATATTTGATTATACCAATCTACATCTATCTTGGATATTTATTTGTATATTGTAGCTCGGATAATATCATCTAAATAAATGCCTTTACTGCATGTGGACACATGAAACTAAAGAGCAGATACCGCTCGAAGACTCATTTTGAGTCAGGAAAAACCCAGATTTGTGGATCATGAATATTTGTAAACTTAATTTCAATCTATCCAACAGCTATTTAGGTATTTCACTCTAGACCAAATGCTTAAATTGCTAAAAAGACCAAGATAAGATCAGCTCTTAGTGATCTGTCAGAATTTCTAATTTCTTTCCTTTTGCCATAATGTATTCCATTATGTTATCAAGTAGTTGCTGCAAATCTGGGAGAACATGTTACCCAGAATCTCACGTCATGCCCTGCACAGAGGAAGTTGATCATTATGAGGGTAAAATGCAGGTGCTTATTCGCTGCAGATAACACAGCAGTCTTTTCTGTCTTACCTTCACAGAACAGCGATGGACGGGTTCCAAGTGCATGAAAAAAACCCAACAAGAGGCTCTTTGTATGATGTGTGTGTGGTTTGTTCCACCTACAGTAGCGACTAAGTTTCCAGATGTCTCCACTGGGACACACTGTTTCCACTACAGCTGCCAGCACACACGCAAACACGCGCTGATGTCATTGGTGGCAAAGGATGCATGTTTTTCTGAGTTGGGGGTAGGAAATGTAAATTAACCAGATCTGCAGAGAGAGAAGTAGAGTACAAGATGAGGAGGATGACTTTTTCTTCATCTCTTTTTCTTTACTCTGTTAACTTCCCTCAGTAAATACAACATGACCGTTATAGATGTTTCTGTAATGAAACACATATAATGAAATTAAAAGTTATTGTAGTGAACTGAATGAAACCCAAATTATATTATGTTCTTATACAAGTAATTAAAAAAATACAAATATGTAAATGTCTTCAGTTTTAGTCTTTCTAAATTGGTCAAAATGTGATGCATTATCTTTACTGAGACTGCTTATTTTTATATGTATTTTTTTTTTTAAATTGCAGTTCCTCTTCTGGCCACATGTGGCTGGCTCCAAAAGCGAGTCATTCCCCATAGACTGGCATGTTAAAATGCCCAACTTTACAGCAGAACTAAACATGTTTCCAGCCTGCTACTAAAAACAGTTTTGATCTCTATAGCTAATTTCCCACTTTGTGACAACTGCATGGGGTGAATTTTCTTTAGCACTTTAATCATTTAAACTGTATTAAGGCTTAAAGTTGTCTGACAGACAGAGAGATAGCACGGGCGGCATAGCTGCTTGCTGTCAGTCTAAACTTCACCTCAGCTAACTGAAATCACTGAACTGGACCTCTAAACCATGTTTGTGGTGCCGGTGCCTCATGGAACATTTTTTATGTAATTATCTGACAAATAATATGGCCAACTTTTGCTGAGTGAAATTCTAGTTCTTAATTAGTCTGTTACATGTCATTAGTTAGCAGATATGTTTATCTGTGTGTTGCACCCATACAGTTTATGAACTAAAACCAGTAAGCTTGCCAGCATTAGCTGGTAACTTAGTGCTGCACCTAATCGCCCAAATATGGTCACATATAGTTAAAAATAAATTAAAATTAAAATTAAAATATATGATGGTGGCTGCCAAAATGCTAAAATTTGGGCTTCAAAACTGGACTTCAGAAACTAAAGGGTTATGTTATGGTAGCTTAATCCATCCTTTATACAGTCAGGGTTTCTCCAGGCTCAGAACTGGTCTGTGTTGAGTCTGTGTTGTCTTACATAAAAGTCTATGCATTTTCCTGTTATTTTTGACTGTTTAAGATTAAGTAAACTGAACTCTACTATGCAGAAGAATTAGCAGCTTTATTAAGGTGTTGTCCAACCATGTACTGCCAGAACAGCTTCAGTGCAGCTTGGCATTGATTCAACAAATCTCTAGAACTCTGTGGAGGGATAAAGCACTACTCTACATAAAGATACTGCCTCATTTTGTGTTTTGGTGATGGTGGAGATCTAAAACACTGGTCCAAAATCTTCCATGGGGGTTCAGCTGTGTTGAGATCTGGTGATTGAGAAGGCCATGGCATATGATTCACACCATTTTCATCCTCATCCTCGTGCCCCATGGATGTCATCCTGGAAGAGACAACTCCCATCAGGACAGAATTATTTCATTATGGAATAGATGTGATCACTCAGAGCAGCTTTGTATTGACTTGCAGTGAACCTTCACTCCAGGACACCCAAACTAAAAGTAGCAGAACAGATCCACCAGATATCCTCACTGCAGGGGTCAAGGGTTCAGGCTTCCCTTTTCGTTTGTCATCTGTCTGTATATAAGCACGCTAACCTAAAAAGGTGGACATGGTAAATATTATACCTGCTAAACCTCAGCATTAGGCCTTCACCATGCCTAAATAGAGCCTCTCAGAGCATGGCTGCAGATTCCTACTCATGTTGCTAAATTGAGAAAAAGGTACGATGGATGCTTGTTGTTGCCATCTTTGGTCACATGGTCTTTTTCCATCATAAAATCAATGCCATACTCTTATAACTTCCAAACGTAACAGACCTCAAATAGCATTGATCTGGGGCTAAATGTGGCTGCTAGTGGTGAAGTGAAAGCTGTAAACTGAAGCAGCTCAAGTGAACATGTGGGATCAGACTGAGCACATCTGCACTCTATGAACAGAATAATATCACAAGATTGGAAATAATTGAGTAAAAACACTATTTCAGTAAATATCAGATGGTGTTTTGGAAAACACTGCACTGACTTGGCTGCTATTCTCTCTCTCTCTCTCGCTCTCCACATCTGTCAATTAGTGATAATGGACCACATCGGCCAAGAGAAGACCACTCCCTCCCTCCCTCTATATTCCCTCCCTCCTTGACACACAAACACACACACACATCCACTCTCTCTCTCTCTCTCTCTGTATTTCTTTCTTTCTATCTCTCAGTCAGTAATAATGGAGCCCAGCAGTCCAAAGAAGATCCAGTTCGCTGTGCCTCCGCTGCAGGGACAGCTTGACCCACAGGCCGCCGAACATGTGAGTGTATCTGAGCATGTGTGGGCCACAGAGTTTGGTTCATGTGTGGGAGCTGAATGGGGGCTTTTCTATCCTGTGAGTGTTATCGGGAATTTTCGCTGTGTGGGTGCAGAGTAGCATGTGCATGTGTGCAAGTCGGCATTATGAAAACAGCCGTTTGTGTATCTGGGTGACAGCATGTGTATTTAATGGGTACGCTGTGTTTGAGCTGCAGTGCATGTGATACTTAAGTGTTTTGCAAGCGGGTTTGTTTTCACATCTGTTGATGAAGCGTTTAAGTGCATGACATTTATGTGATTGTGAATAAATGATATAAAGAATTACAGAACAAACACACTGAAATACCCTTTAAATAATTTAACACTAAAACGAGACACCCATGAGTTATTTACTGTAGTTTCTATAAACTTTTACACAGCATATTTACTCCATCTCTTCCAGGAATCATAAATGTTTTTCCTTGTTTGCTTTACAAGAAGCTGATGACAGAAATCCAGAGTGCCTAAATGACATAATTTAAATGTACTCCTGTCACGGCCTGCTGGTCGCTTACTCACCTTCCCTTCTGAGTTATTCTGGTTCAAAGGCATTCATGGTAAAACAGGACACCTCTAACTAACTGACCTTTCCTCAGTAAATGTGGAGAAGGTTGGCACAGGGACAATAAGGACAGTTTCTAATCTGTGGCATAATTTTCCTTTAACTGATCTTGAGTGGCTGATGCAGTAAGAAGAAACAGAAGCTGCTTTTACAAACAAGCTTAACCATCGTATATCAGGGAGTTGCTGCTCTTTGCTTTTTCCTGACGTCTTTATGGACTGTTTAAGGAAGTTGGTAATAAACAGTGACTGATTAGGGCCCCTTTGTGGCCGCTGTTGGGGGAGTCACTGCGTTGGAAAGCGTCAGCATTCCCACAAATCACAGATAAATTTCACAGATGGTTTTAAGAGATACCATCACACCAACCTCTCCCCTACTAGAAGACAATGAACATGTTCATTCCTACAGTGTGCATTTTTACCACTAGTTAACAGCATTATTCACAGTTTTTTTCCTGCAAAGGCACCTTTCCAGTAAGGTTTGAGTGATTTTTTGGTTTGTTTTTTTGTCATAAGATAACAGACTGAATGTCCTTACTGTACAGTGCTTACCTCCATGTGCAGTTGTACACCCAAAGGCTGATTCTGAGCCAGGAAAATCCTGTGATTACCACTCCAAGGGTTAGGATTGTCTCCAAAGTGTCTGCACATTAAATCATTGGGAATATAGGTTAAGAGTTTCATTTAAAAATGAGAAATATTGATTTGAAATGTCCTTTAATATTATACACTTTCAAAGAATGAGGTAAAAAGTGTGATAACTGGGACAATTGAATGCAGCTGGTATTTTTAATGAGGCATTATTTAGACTGGACTGAATTGGTGTTCCTAAAGCCAAAGAAAGATTTCAAGGGTTAACAATGAAAATGTGTGTGTGTTTACTTCAGATCCGCCGCAGAAGACCAACTCCTGCCACTCTGCAGATCTACAGACAACCTGGCACAGGTGAGACAGAGGGAAAGAGGAAATGAGAGAGGGGCTCACAGTGAGAGGTAGAGAGGGAGACAGAGTGCTGAAAAGCAGCAGCTGTAATGGAACCTTTATTAGATTACTTTTGGTAAGTGATCTGAGTGTTTAGAGCGGGCTGATGGATGCCTACAGAGTGTGTGTTTGTGCTCTAAGCTGTTATAAATCCCTCTACACGGGAACTGACTGATTAAATAATCGGCCTGATTCCATTCTGTGAGCTCAGCTCTGTGAGGCTGGTTCCAGTACAGCTGCACTGAGCTCTGCAGGCACCCGATGTGTTTTAAAGCTACCATTTTGTCCATTTCTATAAGGAAAAAAAAAAAAGCAAAAATGTTTTAAAAAAAAAAAACCCCAAAAACACTAGCAGGCAGACTGAGAAGAAGACAGACAGAAACAACTTCAGTATCTCCAATATAGAGAAGGAAATATCCTAGAACAGGGCAGACACAAATGAATTCACAGTAACCATAATATCAGAATATCTTGCCTATGCTGCCCCTGGACACACTCACAAAAAGAGAGTCTTAATCTCAAGATTTTCTCTTCTGGGTTAAAGAAAGGAATGCTATCATTTTAAAAGCATGGTTATTGTTCACTTTAGCTCTTTTTCTGGCAAATGACACTCAAAACAAAATAGTGATCAGTCTGTAACCATAACTGCACAAGAGAGTACAAAAACAAAACCACATAACTCTAAATGATTTTATCATGTGTGCTATTAACATGAAATAAATATTTCATGACTATTTTTTTAATCCTACCAATATCATCAACTGATTATGACCTAAACATGATTAAAATGAGTAGTTCTTTGGCTGGATTTTCTCCCCTATTTTCAGGCAATATGCCACTGACAGTCTGTAGGAGAAGCAGCTGACAGCTGTGAAAGCAAGAAGTGACCACATGCTTTCAAATAAGGTCACTAGGACAGGAACTGCAGACATAATGTTCTAAATTTGTTAATTATTTTCAATATTTTGCTGGTCTTTGAGATGATGTTGACAGATATTTTTCACATTAAGTAAATAGGCCATTACTGACTTCTATTGGTATCCTTAGGAAACCATTTTGGTCTTGTTTTAAGTCGCCTTTTTAATGTTAAAAGTCTCCCTGGGGCAAAAGTCCACTTCCTCTCAGCTCACAGTTGGTGTTTTTAAAACACACACAGGTTACAGCTGAGATCTGAAACATCAACACTGAGCTGGGAGAAGGTTTTTGAATCTAAGGATGTATTTTGGCTGTATAAACAAAATAGGATGTAGTGATATTATGCATTTCTTTCAGCAGCTGCCAAAAAGAGACCAAAATCAACAATACATGTTAATAAGAACAATGTCTGTAATAGATATCGATCTATCGTATTCCTCAGTGAACCTTCATTATCACTAATATACACAAGCACTGTAGTTCATGCTGACTTAATCTTACCAACTCTCCAAATGTGTATTAATCCAAAGATTAAAAACATCCCTGACAAATGCACTAATAACCTTTTTTATTTGCCAGAGATAAAGTTTCCAGCCCAAAGAAGCAGGGAAGTCACAACGTTTAGATGTAGACATGAATCTCTTTTCCTCAGGACCGACCCAAGCAGCTGGTGAGACACTTGTTGCTTTGTTTAAGATAAGATAATCACCTGCAGATGTTGACATCAGAAAAAAGTTACTGAAAGGGTCTATTAAACATGGCCCCAGGGCCCCTGAGGAGTCCCTGTTCCACAGAATCTGTTTGAAAGAGCTTGTTATGGCTCCAGCAACACTTTCATCGAGGTCGGGCTACAAGCCGAAATGCACTGGTCAAGCAATAAAGCTGTTCTTTATACTGCAAGTGTTACTAGAGTCTCAACCTCTTTTAGACATTATGTTCTTTTCCGTTGTGCCAGAAACCTCTACTCTGTTTCTATAACATTTGTTAGAAAACCAACCCAGTGATAAAAAGATTCAAAGCAAAAAGACTCAAAAGGACTACAAAATGAGACATAAACAAACCTCAAAAAGAGGCAAATGACTAGAACGAGACTCAAAACAGACCAGAGAAGGAGGCACAAGATGAGCAGAAATAAACCACTTTTCAGGAACCTGGGAAGCTTTGGAAGGAGTCAGTGCATTTCCAACATAGGGACCGGGGTCAAAACGAAGTTCTGGAGGAATTATTTAACCCATAAAAAAGTCTCTGCTCAGGAAGGGTCATTAATACTTTATGAAATTTTAGGAACATTAGGAGTGGTGATTGCAGCACTAAAAATATCTGATTGCTCAAGAAGCCTACTTGCATCATTTCAACCAGTCTGCCTCAGTCATCTCATGATCATTTCCACAATAGCTGGTACAAGAAAATCTGTTTGCTTACTTTAACATATACAAGAGAAATTGGCAGATACCGATTATAATCAATCGAATCAAAGCTGTTCCCTCATGCCTGGTTCAACCATAGTGAGGTTCTCTTGTAAATCCTTAAGCTGAGTTCTTGCTTTGATGAATGAGCGGTGGCTATGTCTAAGAAACTGTGTCTTTTTGTACATTTTGAACAGGGATCAGAATTTACAGACCGAACATCATGTTGTACTTAAGACTTGAAATTAGCACAGAAAAAGGTAGTTGAATGCTTATTTTCTCACAGACTTTTATACAACCAGACTTGTTTTTCCAAACAGAGGACTCGCCTCCTGCTGGCCATTAGAAGGAATGCAGGTTAAACACACTTCCACTTTGGCTCTTAGATCTGAAAAGTGAAGCAAAGTCCATCTTTTGTACTATCTTTGTTCATGCCTCTATAATCTCCAAATCTGTCACAGTGACCATCGTAACAGGCCTCACATTTCAGACCTGGATGATACATCCATCTTTTATATACAGTCTGTGGGTTTAATGAGCGTGAGGGTGAGTAAGCAGTGGTGGCCAATCAGAGAAATAAAACATTATGTTCTAAATGTGGGAAAGTTTTCTGCATGAATCTAACAGAAGAAACAGGTACACAGACCTAGAGCTCTGACACAGACAGAGAGCTGAGGAGAGAGATGGAGACCCAACCCACATGTAAAAACAGCCATTACTATTTAAGCAGACTAATTTGCACAAACCTTCACAGGCTTTAAGACTGCAGTGGAAACACGAGCAAACAGAGGTATAGGAACCTTTTAGCTCTTTCTAACAGGTTCCTGGGACTAAAAGCTTTTGGTGCTTTGAGTGGAAATATGGCTATTAAAGCAAAGCAGACACAGAAATACAAAAGCTGGAAAGCTGCAAGAATAACTGAAGAGAGATGCAGACCCACCAAGAGATGCCAATCAACCAAAACAAGATGCGCAACACAAACAGGCAAAAATAATCATGCAAAACAACTGCAAATTCATCCAGAAAGACATGCAAACAGATGCAAAATGAAAACACCTGCCAAGAAATGAAGAATTACACTAATTAATTAATGTTGCTATGCCATTATTGACAAATAATAGTGATACTTTAAAAAATATATCAATATGGTGTATATAATATAACTAATCAGTATTAATATCATAATAACTGTGTTTTTTGCTAAGCTTTTGTACAGTTGTGGTTAAAAAGTCTCACCACCTCCCTACTCTTGTATTTTTTACTGATTTTATCATTAATTTCACTGTTGTTTAAATTTTCAATAGATGGATAGCAATGACATGTTTTGACCATGATAATCATGTTGTGAAAATCTGACAGTATGACAGCTCTAGATGCAAACAGCCACAAACAGGTGCAAAAATAATAGAAAAAGATGCAAAACACAAGCAAACAGGTGAAAAAAAACAAAAAAAAACAGAGCAAACAGCGACCAAACAACTGCAGTGTCTCAAAACTGAATCGTTTTGCACCTCCTTGCATGTGGGTGTATTGTTACTGTGTGCATAATGGGTGAAGGGTCTTTTACATGACCAGGGGCCCATTTTCTCACAATCCCTCCATGCCTGTAAGTGCGATCAGTACTGATTCCCATGACCAGCTCCAGTAAATGTTGCAACATTTAAGTTAAAACTTTGTTTTAAACTTACCAACAAGTTTATCTAAAATCTGTTGGATCACAGCATTGCTTCAGACCACAGAGGAAACCAGATTATTAAAACCCAGTGATGTGGTGTGAACTAGCCGACAGACTGAGCAGCAGAGCCCCCCCCCCTCCAAACACCTTTTAATGCTAGCGCTCTCACTTCTGGGGCTGGAAACATCTTTAGAAAAAGCAAAGAATCAAAAGAAAGAGATGAGCTCATGACAAATCGATTAAGGATAAAGCGCTCACTTGCTGCTGTTTTATCTCTCCTGCAGATGTTGGAGATCAGCACAATGCCAGTGGAGACTCACAGGTTTGTATACAATGGTTGTAAATACACACAGATACAGGAAAAAAGAGAAACATCAGCAGGTAAACATTCGTCAGGTAGTGACTTTCAACACGTTTGTGGATCTCCGGAAAGTTGAACATGATGGAAATAACCTTCACACTAGCATAAATCTGTAGCAACATCATTTTAAGTCTTCTCTATATGAGCAAAAGAAATACTAAAATGATTTTAAAAAAAAATATTCTCCTTTAAAACACAGATCTAAATGTATGCTCACTCCTGACAATTTATGCATGATGTGCTGACATCTGACATCTACATTGAGCTGTTCAGCTCACACATTGTTAGAGATACATCTCAGTGTCCTTTTGGGTTTTTTTCAGTGGGAGAAACGTTTCGTCACTCATCCAAGTGACTTCTTCAGTCTTCAGTTGCGTTTTTCTCCCACTGAAAAATGCAACTTCTAGATAAACAGAATCAACTTCTGGGATTTCCTTACCTGGATTATTGAGCATGCATCAGGACACTACAGCAGAATGGGTGAAAAAGAATCAAGGTGTTTCAGTGATCCAGTCAAAGACCAGACCTCAACCTGATTGAAATGCTGTGGCAGGACCTTAAGAGAGCTGTACATAAATGAATGCCTGCAAAGAAGAGTGGGCCAAAATTCCTCCACAACAATATTAGAGATTGATAAAGTCCTACAAAAATAAATAAATAAAAATAAAATAAAAGTTATTGGTACTAAAAGTGGTTATACTAGCTACTGAATGTACTGGGTGTACATAGTTTTTCACAGGACTACAGAATCCCATGAAAACTTTTTTTCACATTACTGTATACGGTTTCCTTTATGACAGAAATGCTAAAATCTTTAATTAACTTAAAGTTTTCAGTCATTTTTATGCAAAGAGGAATTTAAAAACACTAACTGTACAAATTTGTATTTATTCAGATAATCTGTATTTTCTTTGTTTTAAATCGATCTAGAAAAAAAAGTACATTTGATTGAATTCTGTATTACAGTATCCAAGCATCATTTTAACATCACAGATGTCATCATAGATTAACTGGTGACATCAAATTACAATGAAGTCATCATAGTCAGGGTGTTTTTTTCATCCTTTGAAACAGAAGCATGGAACAAAAACTAAATCTGAACAAACATCTTGTTTGTAGATGATGTTTCAGATTGAAATAGCTGAACAGAAACTAAAACTCAAGGCTTTTGCTGCAGTAAATCTTACTCCTCTTTGTTAGCCATGGTTCACTGCAAAACATTATGATTATTAGAAGTAAACAAATTAATTAAATTACAAAAAAATCAAAGTCCATAATGTTACATGGTAGATTTTTAAGATCAAAGACACACAACAGCACATAAATATATGATTGGACCCCACTTGGTCACTTGAAGGTTAGAGGAGAATTTTCTGGAGCTTTGAACTTATATCACAATGATGATTATTTCTTCTTTTGTGCTGCAGGCTTCAGATTCCTCTCAAAGGAAGCAGAGCACCTATGCCCCACCCACCATGAAAGGTAAATACACCGCTGGTTTCAGCCTCATCTGCACTGATTTTGTAAAAAATGTGCACAATGGCTATAAAATACATAAGAGCTAAATGTTCCCTTGGGGAGAGGATTATGAGGATTTATATGATGCATCACAAGTCCCTGTGCTACCTATTGTTTAATAGCTGCATTTTCCCTACAATTAAACACCATTAAGATGCACCTAAAATACCACCAGAAACAAAAAAGACACCAGAATGTGCATTAAAAATACAAACTAAAAACATGGAATTGCTGATAGAAAAGTAAAGATTTTGTATGGTTAAGAAATTGCTGCAGTGTTTGTGTTTGTAGTCTATGAAAAGGCACAGAAACAGAAGCATCTTTCACGCTGAAGAGCTTTAAGTTCTGGATAACAGACTCTCTCTTGTATCTCTTTGGCATCATCAAAATCAATTTGATTTGTGCAACACTGGGCCAACAATTAGCATGTTGTTGGAAAATGTTATCCAATAAGCAATATGCAATATCTAATACATATTTTATAGTCAGGATAAAAACTAGTAACTTGTCCTTACATGTGTCTTTTCATTCAGTCTGTCTACTTTATTTTCTATAAAATTCCCAGATTATCATGATATCCTATATTGTCTGCAGTGTCATTGCTTGCAGCTGTGTACACACCAGTCTCTTCCCTCCTCTCTTAAGTTTCATGGTATCTATATGTTCTGCCTTTAGGGTGCAAGTTCTGTTTGTTTTGTTTCACTTGTTTGTTGTTCTTTCTTCTGATTTCCTTTCCTTAGTCTGAGTTTTGGTCTTGGTTTTTCTTTAGCCTCTGGCCCTGTTTTTCCCAGCCTCTGATCAGATCTCCAGCTGGCAGCATGACAGGGAGAAGATAGTCAAGGTTACTTTTAATGGCTTGCTTTCTTAAATGGAGATTATGCTTATGCTTTTCCCTGTTTTCTCTCATATATATCCTGCCACAGTGGTGGATGTTCAAATTAAACAAAACTTTATATTTGTATGTCCACGTAATCAGAATCAGAATCAGAATACTTTATTAATCCCTGAGGAAATTATGTGGTCACAGTTGCTCCAGGACAGTAAGAAAGTAATTAACAAGTTAAAATACCAATATTAAACTATACAATATTAAATATATTACAAATTACAAAATATTACAAATAGCTCTAATAATAATATCCTAATATATTACAGAAAATTAACTATAGATAAATTGAATTGAGGTGCCCCTCTTATCATACTGCCTTTATTTATATTAAGGGTGTACAGGTGTTGCAGTGTATACTTGTGCTTTAGATGGAGGAGTTGTACAGAGGGAGCCACAGGCAGGAATGATTTCCTGTGTCGTTCAGTGGTGCATTTGGGTAATCTCAGTCTCTCACTGAACGTGCTCCTGTGACTGGCCAGCACGTCATGGAGTGGGTGGGAGGTATTGTCCAGCATTGTCCTTAACTTGGACAACATCTGCCTCTCCTTCTAGAGGAAGCTTTAAAAGGAGAGAAAGCCAAAACAACCTGCTTCAGGTAGAAGATGAAGTGAGGGGCCCAGTATAACATTACAAAATTATGGAGTTGGAACTCAGCAGAACAGATCCCCTTTAAAGTATGGAATAATGAATGACAGCTTACATCAAATATATTTCACAGAAATGTTGTATTCTAGGCCTAATTATCTAAAACTCGAAGTGATTTAGATTTCTTTACAGTTGTGCAGGACTGGTACAGCGTCCAGTCAGATGCTCCTCAGTCCCTCCGTCAATTTCCCGCTACCCTCTCCCCCCCAGTCATGAACAGGACTCAGGAGATACTTAAACTCCTCTACTTGGGGCAGCCACTCATCCTTGTTCCTTCATCTTTTTCCAACTCAGATCCATGGCCTCAGACTTTGAGGTGCAAATTCTCATTCCTGCCGCTTTACAATCGGCTGCAAGCCAGTTGTACAGGGACCAAATGGCTTGTAGCAACAGGCCAGATACCCCATACTCCTGAAGTACCTCTCATCGGATCTCCTAAAGCACACAAAACACATGTAGGCTGGTTGGGTGAATTCCCACGTATCCTCAAATATCCTCAAGAGAATAAAGAGCTGGTTCAGCTTTCCACTTTCCTCTGTGGAAGGTGTATCAGTGGGATTGAGGAGATCCTTGAAGTATCCTTCAAATGCCTGACTATATCCTCAATTGAGGTCAACAACACCCCACTCCCAATGTACAGCATGTGAGTAGAGCACTGCTTTCCCCTCCCGAGTCGCCTGACAGTTTGCCAGAATTGCTTTGAGGCTGACTGAAAGTCCATGGCCTCACACAACTCCACCCACACCTGAGATTTTGCTTCAGCTACCGTCAGAACCAGACTCCTGGCAGTACCTGTCAGCTGCCCCACAGGCTAACCAAGCCCAATAGCACTCCTCCTTCAGAATGATGCTCCCTTCACTTCTGGTGTCCACCTTGCAGCAACCTCAACAATGGCGGTGTTAAACATGGTCCATTCGGACTCAATGTCCACAGCCTGCCTTGGAATGATGTCAAAGTTCTGTTGGAGGTGGGAATTGAAGATCTCATAGATCGGGGCCTCTGACAGACGCTCCCAGCGCATCCTCACTTTATGTTTGGGTACACCAGGCCTGTCCAGCATCCTCCTCCGCCACGTGATCCAACTCACCACCAGGTGGTGATCAGTTGTCAGCTCAGCTCCTCTCTTCACCCGAGTGTCCAAGACATGCAGCCACAGATCTAATGAAATGGTTACAGAATTGATCATTGAACTGCAACACAGGGTGTCCTGGTACCATGCGTACTTATAAACATGCTCAAACATGGGGTTCACTATTGAAAACTGTGGTTGGCACAGAAGTCCAGTAACACCACTTGGGTTCAGATGAGGCAGGGCACCCCTCCAAGTCTCAATGTTATTGTCCACGTGACAAATGAAGTCCCCCAGTAGGACAATGAAGTACCTATGGGGGGGCACCCTTCAGCACCCCACCCTATGACTCCAAGAAGGCTGGGTACGCTGAACTGTCATTTGGCGCATAAGCACAAACGATAGTCAGGATCCATTCCCAGACCCAAAGCCATAGGGAAGCAACCCTCTCATCCACTGAGGGAAACTCCAGGGTACAGGCAGTGAAATGGGGGATACAAGTATACCCACCCCTGCCCACCGCCTCTCACCTGAATAAAACAGAGACCAGCCCCTCTCTAAGAGACTGGTTTCAGAGCTCAAGCTATGTGTTGAGGTGAGCCCGACTATATCTAGCTGGTATCTCTTAACCTCACTCACTAGTTCAGACTCCTTCCCCACCAGAGAGGTGAAGTTCCATGTCCCAAGAGCTCGTTTCAGTAGCCAGGGATCAGATCGCCAGGGCTGATATCCAATCATGTTACTGACTTGTTGCCAATTAACCTAATTGATACAAAATGTTCCTCCAGTTCTATCTTTTTTTAGTACTACTTACTTTTCTAGCCTTTTGCTCCCCCGTCCCAACTTTTCTAAGATGTGTTGTTGCCATCAAATTCAAAATGACCAAAGATTTTTCACGAAATGGCAAAATTTCTCAGTTTAAACATTTGTTATGCTTTCTATGTTCTATTGTGAATAAAATATAGATTTATGAGCTTTACAAATCATTGAATTCTGTTTTTACTCACATTTTACAGTGCCCCAACGTTTTTGGGGAATTGGAGTTCAGAAGGTTTTTAAGCTGGTTTTAAACACCAGATTTTACAATAAGTACCTTTAAAGAAGACTTTATTGTAATTCATTATACCAGTCCACTTCTAAGTGCCACAGGAGGCGACATGCATATTTTGTCAGAGTGTGGTAAACGTTTGCAAAGTGTTGACAATACTAAATTTAGAATGTACCCTATGTTCAAATATATTTTTATACATGACATGTGAATGTGATGTGATTGATGCTTTGATCAAAAGCACAAATTTGCAGTGACTTGTAGTGATTGCCTGAGCAGCTTCATTTGTGAAAAGTTGTCAACTCGGGCAGCATCTCAGCTGTTGCCAGCAAAACAATGCAAAGAGCACCTCTCTCATGTCTTTTATCGCTGCATGACTTTCCTGCTGCAGTTGTTGTCATTTTGTTATCATCGCTGGGGCTGAATAATTTATGAAACTATTATAGAGCTTCTACCTGGAAAGCAGAAGTAAGAGGAATTGATGCAACTGATGCAGAACAGGAGAGGCTGGTTTAGAAAAAACTTTGTATTTGTTAAGGTGAATTTTTATGTCCAGGCAAGACTGCCAACAATGCTTTAGGAATATGTAGAAAAAGGTGCATGTTTAAGAGGGAATGCTATAGAGAGGGGGGAAAAAAACCCCCCAGCAAATATAAGTCAGTGTGTGCACAGAGTGCAGCACTGACTTGATTCCGGGAAGTGGAGACTGTAAAAGGTTTTCTTTTATTGATCCCAGCTGAGTGTGTGAGTGCGAGAGTGTGTGTGTGTAGCTAATAGCCTCTTGAGTAACTGCCTATGCACTAAACCCATAGCAAGCATTTACATTCTGTTAGATAAGGAAAAAACTTTTATTTGTAAATCTACTTTCACAGTGTGTTTGATGCGTTTTCTCTCGCTCTCTTCTTTAAAATAATGCATTAAAGCCTCATCAGGCACATATTGTTGACAAAACTAAAGACATTTACTCAATTTTTTTATTTTAATTTTAATTATTTTGTACGTACACATTATAGTTTGTCTTCTTCTTCTCAATATTAACTTCAGTCTGTGGGTTTATGCAGTTTGGACACCACCTGAAAAACCTACAAAAGCAGACATAACAAGAAAAATAATACCTTCAAAATTTATATTGTCACGAGCTATAGGTTCCTTTTTATGTTTTTGCAGTATTCTTCTTCCTTAAGAGCATAAGTTTTTACAGTAAATCAGCAACTTTCCACCAAAAACACGCAGCTAAATTAAGGTTTAAACCTGATGTTAGTGAAAGCTCAAACCATTTTGCTCTCATTCAGTTCAATTTTTTTGTCTTCTAATTTACTCAATTTCTATTTTCAAGCTATTATTATAATTTCCATCTACAAATTCATTTTACTTTCGTTATTTTGGGCTGATTCTGCTCTAAAGTGATGTGCTTGTAGTTGAAGTGTCTCCCCACTAGAGGTGCTTTTCTCTTCTCAGAGCTTCAGCTGGGGGTGGAGCAACACCTTCTGGGGGCAGGGCTCTGTGAGACAGACGCCGAGCTAAGCCCAATCACAGCACAGCTCTATGCTACCGCTTCCATGTGGGCTAATCACAATGGGCCAGAGGAAACCAATGGGAATGAAGCAAATCTGCTGTTAGCCAATCAGGAGAGAGGAGTGGCAGAGAGCAACAGTTCAGGGGGTAAAATATATTTAGCTGAAATACATACACACCAACTGGCCAGCAGTATACTCCAAAAAAATCAATCACGTCTTTCTAGTGGTAATACAAATAAAGACTTTACTTACTTTGGCCAGTTAGTTTAATAGTTTCCACATAGTTTCCACGCCAACAGAAATTTGGTAAGCGTTCCCAAAGAGAAAATTAAAATTAAAGTTATTAAAAGAAAACATCAAACATAATGTAGAAATTCTTCTCACCATTTGTTTAAGGAGTCAATACTTTTGCTTGGCCCTAAACCCAAAACACTGCGCTAGCATGTGATAGTCTGATTTTTTTTTTTTTCTTTGGAGTAAACTGTTGGCC
>VUQS01047077.1:0-11922 GCA_015108495.1 Heterochromis multidens
CGACTATATCTAGTCGGTACCTCTCGACCTCACACACTAGCTCAGGCTCCTTCCCCCCCAGAGAGGTGACATTCCATGTCCCAGTCGCCAGCTTCGGTAGCCGGGGATCGGTCCGCCAGGGTCTCCGCCCTTGGCCGCCGCCCGACTCACACTGCACCCGACCCCTACGGTGCCTCCTGCGGGTGGTGGGCCTACAGGAGGGTGGTCCCACGTATGCTCTTCGGGCTGTGCCCGGCCAGGCCCCATGGGCTAAGGCCTGGCCACCAGGCGCTCTCCCTCGAGCTCCCTCCCCGGGCCTGGCTCCAGGGCGGGGCCCCGGTAACCCTGTCCCGGGCAGGGTGAACTGTTCCCTTGCTGTTACACTCATAGGGGTCTTCTGAATCGCTTTTTGTCTGGTCCCTCCCCCAGGACCAATTTGCCATGGGAGACCCTACCAGGGGGCAAAAGCCCCCCGACAACATAGCCCCTGGGATCCCTGGGACACACAAACCCCTCCACCACGATAAGGTAGCGATTCACGGAGGAGTTTGTTTCACTTTAGTAATTAACCTCTATTATCCCACTATGACCATATTATTACCAAGCTGTAGTGCTGCAAGAAAATACTAAACTACAGAAATATTTGTACTTTTATGTAGAAATAATACCTAAAGATTGTAATAACTACAAAATTGATTATTGTTGATCTATAGTAAGCCAGTGAAATAGGTATGACTGGCTGGTTATGCAATATATAAAGTCTGGTTTTTTTATACATGCATCTGCACTTTTAGGTATTACAGTAAATTTGTTATATATACATTCCCTCAGTTAATTTTCCTAATCAGTGTTTTATGCACCCCTTTTTCTCACTAATGCACTATTTCTGTAGTTACTGCTCACTCCTCTTGACATAATGTGATTGCATATTTCATGTATTTTGAAATGTACAGTTGGTGTCTGCTACAATTTGGACTTAATTTTCCTCTTCTTCTTCCCTGTCTGGGCACTCTTGGCTGTGGATTCTCTGCTGTCTCCGTCTCCCCCTGCTCTTCTAGCTAAAAGCAAAGGTACAGCTTTTTCAAAATCTTTCCTTTTCAACCTCTATGAAAAGCGACGCTTGCTCTGTGAGTGTTTAAGAGCAGTGCAGTGTAATGTGTTTGATGTTTTTAAGGTGTTTACTTGTCTGTATTCAGTTCTCTTCTGTAATGGCTTTTCACTGAGGGTGCTTGGTATAAGCAAGTAATTAAGCCAACCTTAATTGAAGGAGAAGGAAAAAAATAGTGTGTTGCTTTCTGCTTGTTTTTGAAAGAGTGTTTTGTAATTTGTAATAAGATCTGAACTATATGCAGTACACCTCTGAGATAGTTGCATGATGTAAAAAGAACAGCTGTCACTGTGGGGCAGCTTTTAGACCAAGCCTTTCCACCCCTTCTCAGTTGGTTGGTGTTCAGGTACACTGGCTTTGGCAATATCGGCCATGGTGATCCGATGTCATGCTTTCATTCTTGGGTAAAAGCATGAATCATCGCAATACCACAGAGTATTGAAACTAAGTGTTCTCTTAGTTTACACAGATATAAAGACTGCATTAGGAGATTGGATGGTTGGTGGTGTGGGCTTACGTTGCAGGAGAACCTGGTTTTTATACTGTGGACACCAGTGTGCTTTACACTTTGTGTGGCTTCTGTTTTTCACTTGCTGTTTGCTTTCATTTTCATGCACTGGTTGAGTTGAGACACTGAAGAATAATTTGTATTTATACTAGTAGTTATACTATGTAGGCTACTAGAATGCCTAGTTCTAGTTCTGTTCCATCTCCACTAACACACATTTTACTTATTTTAAGTTTAATAAGAGCTCACAGAAACAACATATGGGATCTTAATTCCTTGAAGAAGAAACTTAAAAATCAGATCAAAAAAAGCTGTTAGCATATTGACTTGAGTCAAACTGAGGTCAGGTGTGAGAATGGAGTGAAGCTAAAATTGATATGAAACTGGAAGGCTCACTGATTGTCTTCTATATTGTTATAAAGAAGACATCTGGTGGCAATACAAAGCAGTGAATGTAAAATCTCTTGTCATATAGTATGTAGTTGTAATCTAGCAAGTGGAACCTTGTAACATGGATTTCACATTTTAAAAAGGGTGTTTTATAGCTAGTCATATTTCCTAATGCTAACCAACTTTTGGTGCCTTAACTGGGTATTTTTGCCTATAACCTGACCACATAATGTCCTCTGGGATTAATAAAGTATTCTGATTCTGATTCTGATAATAACTTGCCTAAAAATGGCCTAAAGATGCCTAAACCCAACAAAAAATTTTTTTTGTTTTGTTTTTTTTTTTTTGTTGAGAAAGTGGGTTGTAAAAGAAAAGTAAAAAAATGGGTCCTGAGTGTCACAGTTGAGAGTGTTGAAAATTGAATGGATTATGCTTCCAACAACCCCTTTAGCCTTTTGATGTGTAATTTTGTTGTTAGTTTTATGTGGAAAACATATTGCCTATTACTTCAGAGCAGAATGAGTTACACTTAATATGACTACTTAAGTGGAGGAGGCCTACTTCTGCCTGTAAGGAACAACTTCAGTATGGGACTGACGACAGTAAACATATAGTGGGCTGATAACATTTGAAATGGATGCATTTCTGCTATTCTCTCTGAAGTACAGACAATGTGAGCATGTGCACAATTGATAGTTCTGCCTCTAATTTTTTTCAGAAATGTATTACACAGCAATAGTTATATTGCCATGTAATACATTTTTAAAAACATATAACAGCAGTGTAAGTGCTAGTAGTAATTTTTATTTATTATTATTATTATTTTTTGTTTTACAGTAGATTGTTTTTAATGTGTATTTTTTAGAGTGGTTACCTTCAACTTTTTGTACTTACTCTTCTTCTTTTGTAGTTCTAAAATATATTTTATACTTCCAACTTCATCACATAAAGCTATAAGGGTTGATGTTGCACTTCACAAGCAGTTGGTGCCATTCTATGTTTGATGAACACATAATCCTTCAGCATGACAATGCATTTGGAAATTTAAGAGCTGCAGTGGGTGTTAGTACAAAACCTTCAGTGCAGAAATGGTGTTGTGTGTTTGTTTTGAGAAGCTGTGATTGGTTGGATCCTGCTGTGTACACCTGTAATGGCTTCCCCCATTCACGGAAAAAGCTTGTGTAAGCTCCTGGAGATTCCTCTTTCCTCGCCACCTGTCCTTTTTTCTTGTTACTGTATCTAATCCCTGAGCAAGATGTAGACATTATTAGGTGTCACACACACACAGGCTCCCTGTTGTCTCCTGTTAGGCAGACAAGAGGCTCCATTCTGGCTCCATTTGCATGGTGGCTGAGGAGCAGATAGAGCGAGAAGAGGATAAAAAAAAATGGTGCGTCTGCAATTGTGGAATTGTGGAATTGTGGTGTCTTGGCCTGACACTAAGTGCTTCTGTCCTCATCTTGTTCAGATATGTGGTCAGACTCTTTTTTTCCTTTTTAATATTTTCATGGCCAGTCAGCCTCTCTACTCTGCTTATCTGTCTTTGCTTTCTTACTCTGCTACCTCTGTTGTCTTCTTCATTTTCACTCCCTAATTACTCTCCTTTTTTGTCTTTCCTTCACTTCCTGCCCCTCTTTCTAGTCTCGTCAATTTTAATTAGCTTCATTCTCTGTTCATACTCACTCTCTTATTGTAATTTTGTACACCTGCTGCTGGTTTAGATAAGCCTATGCTTCTTGATGGAGCAGTAGAGCCAACAAAGAGGGTGTGTGCAAAAATGCACAATGGTATTAAAGCTATCTCAACTTTAGTTGCAATTAGTTTGTAATGTGAACAGTATGTTGAGTTAAGTTGTAAATTCCTTCCTGACATAAAACCTTGTTCAGTGTTTTGATATTAGATTAGTCTTCATTCTCAGTGGAATGCATATTTGATCTTCTCACCAGCATCCATAGGAGCCTTTGAGGCTGCACTTTTTTGTTTTCACTTGTGTTTAACACAGTGCTGTTTTATCAGTGCACAGTATCACTACCATGCATGTTATGTTGCTGTTGCTTCAGACATCATTTGATTCATACAAATAGTAAAAGATCTCTCAGACAGATGTGACATGAGCCATTTTAAAACAACACCAGTAATCCCAAACAAGTCCTTAAGCCTGTTTATCATGATACTGTGATCAACAATATCAAAATGAGATCTAATAAAACCAAAACGTAAAGCAGTTTCAATGGAGTTCAATTTGCAAAAACCAGACTGGAACATATCCATAGCAATGTTTTTCTCCAAGAACCCTTTTACCGAAATCGTTGACACAAAAGGTAATTTCTATATTGGTCTGTAACTATTTGAAATAGATTGGTCAAATGTGGTTTCTTTGGCTCAACAGCAGCTTGTTTAAAGAAGCTTGAAACTGAGCCAGTATCAAAAGAAGTATTAATCATTTCCACCAAGCCAATAAAGTCAAACACATTAATGAAAAATGAAGTAGGAAGGACTTCACGGGGGCTTGAAGTCAGTTTCATACGGCCAAGCAGAGCACTGATGTCCTGTAAGGTAACAGGAGCAAAAGGGGACCAGGTATCAGAGGTAAGCGAATTGCAAGCATGATATTGAGAGAGTGATGGAGATGGGGAAATACTTGACCTGATGGCAGTGACCTTATTTCCAAAATAGTTCCAAAACTCATTGCACTCAGACTTTGTACACTGGTGCATGAGAGACAATATTCTTAATTGTATCAAACAAGACTTTAGCATTTTTTAAAGCTGAGATTTGCAAAGTACTCTGTTCTGATATTTCTCAACATGTCATTTAGTAAAGAAATAGATTCTTTAAGATGTAACCTATAAACCCCCAAGCCTTCCATAAACGTACTAACTTGCGACAATATCTCCTAAAATTACGAATATTTTCATTTATCCAAGGACAAAAATGTTATCATTGGACAATGCTTTGTTTCAGAGGTACCACTGTGTTTAAATAGATTTACACTGATTTTTAAAGGACAAAAGAAATATGTCAACATAACCATGAGCGATGTTAGCATCAAAACAAGGCAGAGAACCTTTCAGCGGGTTTAAAAATCTGCCTTTGAGTCATCCATTTAGAAGGCGAAGGATCCAGATAAAATGACAAATTAAAAAATATACAGCTATGGTCACTCACATGTACATCCTGCACACATACACATTTATATTTAAACCCAGGGAGAAAACAAGGTCCAATGTGTGGCCCTTTCCATGTGTGGGACCAGAAACATGTTGCTTAAAGTTAAAAGACTAGACTGTGATAATGATGAGATCAGCAGCTGTGTTACAGGACGCACGATCTACAGTTGTGCTCATAAGTTTACATACCCTGGCAGAATTTGTGATTTTTTTGGCCATTTTTCAGAGAATATGAATGATAATACAAAAACTTTTCTTTCACTCATGGTTAGTGGTTGGGTGAAGCCATTTATTATCAAACAACTGTGTTTGCTCTTTTTAAATCATAATGACAACAGAAACTATCCAAATGACCCTGATCAAAAGTTTACATACCCTGGAAGTTTTGGCATGATAACAAACACCCAAGATGACACACACAGGTTTAAATGACTACTAAAGGTAACCATCCGCACCTGTGATCTGTTTGCTTGTAATTAGTGTGTGTGTATAAAAAGTCAGTGAGTTTCTGGGCTCCAGACAGACCACTGCGTGTTTTATTCAGTGCTGCACTGACGTTGTTGGATTCCGAGCCATGGGGAAAGCAAAAGAACTATCAAAGGAGCCGTGGGAGAAGATAGTTGAACTTGAAGACACCCCCCCCATGTCTAAAGTGTAGGTAAAATTGAGAGGCAGACAGCAGTGAGGAGGTGAATGGGACCGCCTCAGAAGCCCCATCCACCAACCTCTGGGTAACACACCTACCCCCAAAACCCTATGTGGTGATGTGTCATGAGTTGTAATGACTATAGTGTAATTAAAAGGAGGGACGGATGGCCACCCCCAGGACCCTACGCGTGTGAGTGATGTGTTGTTAGAGGAAGCGGGGGGAGGAGAAGGCTCGGGATGCTTAGGGCCGGGAGGAGAGGATTACCCCCGGAAGGAGAGAGTTGGCACGGCTGACTCAAAGGGCACCCCTATTTCCTACACCCCACCACAGGGCGAGGAAGAGCGGGCTCGGGACTAGTGATAGTTGAACTTTATACATAGTTGAACTTTATAAAACAGGAAAAGGATATAAAAAGATATCCAAGGAATTGGCGAATGCCAATCAGCAGTGTCCGAACTCTAATTAAGAAGTAGGAAATGAGGGATTCTGTTCTGCCAACTGGGCAGATTTCCTTCAAGTAAATATAATCCATTTTGCTGCCATGTCTCAGTCAGGAATATAAAGTCCAGAGACTACTTAATAAAGAGATAATTAAATAATAAATAAACGATTTATTTGTAATTGAGCGAGCGTTAAGCAGAACAAACAGGATCGGTGACGGTTGGTCGCTGCACTCAACAGCTGACTACAGCAGCACTTGAATTAAACACCTGTGCACACCTTTGCACCTGCCATGCAGGGCGTTGACTCCTAAGCCAGATAAAACCATCATCAATGATAGGACATTGCTGCCACCGACAAGGTGAGCATACTGCCATCGAGCCATGGAACCGGGTCTGCAGACAACAGGGCAGCGTCCCTACCAAATGACAGAAGAGGAGCTGGCCACAGGCACCTGGAGTCTCAACACAGCCAAAAAGCTAGCCTCCGATACCATCTCAGTTTCACTAAGATACTGGCCCTTGTTCCTCTTCTCTGCTTTTTGGGATTGAGAGCCCTGTGGGTTGTGTACAGTATTAAGCACTCACGTGAGGAACACACAAAAGAAGAAGGAAAAGTTTTCCTGTAGCTGTTCCAGCTGTCATAATAGCTATCCATGGAATCCTTAATGTTTGACAGTGTGCCCCGATCATAAATTTGTGCAGCAGAAACAAAGTCATTATACAAAAGAGTAAATATAACACTGCAAATGGCGATGGCTGGCATTGTAACACTACACCAGTGAGCTGCAGCAGCGGGAAAGCCAAACAAAGGCACCATCTTGAAAAAGCCCACTTTGTGTGTGTGTGTGAGAGAGAGGGAAATTCATTCATCAGTACAAATACACAGGTACACACATTCAATACTTAGTGAAAATGCCCTCTAAAATAAAGCAGAAAATCCCGTGAAGCTGTTTATGGCTAGATCAGGTCATGGGCACAGTGGAGTAGGGGTGGGGGCTGCTTGGACATTTGGGTTTTCTGTGCTTGACTGAGTTCTGGTAAGTGAGCCAGACACTGAGGCTAGCCAGTAATATCAATGCATCAGTGACAGCAGGTAGATGGTGAGTAGGCTGATGAGTGTATATAGGAATCAGGGTGAGATGTGCTGCTGTTGCACCCTGGAAAGTAGTTACTTTATTGGTTTAGTTAGGTGCATAACAACAAAGCAGCAATATTTCTGCTTACAATCTAAAACATTTATATTAGTTATTGATGATTGTAAATCAGGTCACTAGATGGTTGGTAGATGGATCAATCAAGGATCAATATTAATCAGTATTGGTCATTAGATCAGTATAGATGGCATCATCAATGCTGCTTCCACCTTTCCTTCCAGCAAACATGGTGAATGACACAGCAGCCTTCCTGTTGTGTCTCCCCCATGGACAAGAGCATGGTTGGCTGCTAAGTATACTGCTCAAAAAATTGAGGGAACACTTAAACAATTTTAACTTTGATTTTTGGTGTGATTTTGAATCTAGCCCTTAAAGGGTTGTTGATTTTGGTTTCAACTGACTGTTTTTATGTAACTTGTTCTCAACAAATTAAACAATGTATGTCAGTAAGATTTTCAACCTGAACATTTCATTCATCAAAATTTAAAAAAAAAAAGTGTTCCCTTAATTTTTTTTCTCAGCAGTATACTTTAAATATTGAGTCTAATTATTGGAGCTTTTAGTAAGACTAACCATAGTGAGTAAAAGGGTTTTTACTGTAAACTCTTTAGTGTTCCGCTTTGTATTTGACACTATGCTGAGTGGCATTTGCAGAGTGCTTTCTCCCATCTAGATAGTAATGGCTGCATGGTGAGAATCACCTTTGTTGATTTCTCAAGGGCAACACTATTCAGCTGCTACTATGAGGGAAGCTACAGGAAATGCCTGTAAACAGGGCATGTTTACAGGCATATCCAGCATCTCATGGATTACTGACTACCTGACAGCATGTGAGACTGGGTGGTGCTCTCTCTTATTTGGTAAGCCTTTATGAGAAATAAAGTAAAGCAGACCGTAAGAAAACTAAAATAAATGTCTTTATTCTATAATTATATAATTGTAGATGCAAAAGGGAATGAAAAAAAAATCTGGCAAAATATACATAAACTACTCTGCAGACAAATTTTTTATCCGGCTGCAGGAGCCATACCACACAGTGATGCAGTTGGTGAGGATACTCTCAACAGTGCCTCTGTAGAAAGTGCTCATGATGGGGGCTGGGGCTCTTGCTCTCCTCAGTTTGCGGAGGAAGTAGAGTCGCTGTTGGGCTTTGCTGACCAGTGATGCAGTATTCTTTGACCAGGAGAGGTCTTCTGAGATGTGCACACCAAGGAACTTGGTGCTGCTTACCCTCTCCACAGCTGCACCATTGATGGTTAGTGGAGCATGCAGGGTGTGAGCTCTCCTGAAGTCTATGATGACTTCAAATGTCTATGATGACTTTAAAGATACACAAAGACTCCTTAATATCCCCAATTACACATTTGATCAATTTGTCATTTAGACAAAAAGTTGTCCCATTAGCCTGGAAGGTGGCTATGATTACCCCAATTTTTAAATATGGGGAAAAAACAAATGTGGCTAATTAAAACTGTGTTTTTGTAAATGTTTAATGGATAGAAATACTTGCTTGGGTGCTGTCTTTTGGGGTTTAAAGAAAGCATTTGACACTGTCAATCATCAACTCCTCTTATCTAAATTGACACTTTTTAATTTTTAAGTTATTTTGTGGATTAAATCATATTTGTCTCATAAAAGCAGTGTGTACGTATTGATGGCACCAAATCTCCTTACCTTGAATGCTCTGTAGGGGTCCCACAAGGCTCCATACTTGGTCTACTTTTTGTGGCCTTTATATTAATGATCTACCTAATGTGTGACAAAATATTTATATGCAAATGTTTGCTGATGATACAGTAATCTTTATACATGCAAAAGATATTTAAGAAGCATCTGTAATTCTTAGAGGCATTGACTCATGTCCAGGAGTGGCTTACTAAAAAAATCTGCTCAATCTTGGAATTTCATATTAAAAAGTATTCAACATGTTACATTTTGCAATATTGTAAAATACAATCATATAACATTTAGAAATTGCAATATGATTTTTTTTTTATTACTGTGTGCTCAAATATTTTCCATTTTCATTTTAACTAGCCAATACTCAGACATTTTCGAGGTCGCAAATTACAGAGCAAATTACTGCGACCACCACTGAAACCAAACAGCTGATCTATATCACAGCAACACCATGAGGTGCTTGGCTACAAGATGAACGACAGCCACAAGGAGCAGTACCCTCCATGAAGAAGAAGTCTAGAGGCCATGTTCAAGGCAGCACAGAGGGAAGTTAGCCAACTATCAGAACTACAGAAAGGTGTGATGAAGAAACTGCCAAGCAAAGACTCACAGCCTTGGCTAACTGGTCCCATCCAACTACCAGCCAATAACCTGCCTCAGCACAACATGGAAGCTCCTGTCAGGCATCATAGCGGCTAAGATGAACAGGCACATGGCTTAATATATGAGCAGGGCCCAGAAAGGAATAGCCAGAAACACTAGAGGGCTAAAACACCAGCTACTGGTAGACAGAGCAGTCACTCGAAACTGTAAGTCCAGACTGACCAACCTGTGCACTGTCTGGACCGACTACAAGAAAGCCTCAATGCCTCACACTTGGATCCTGGGATGCCTAGAACTGTACAAGATCAATAGGACCCTATAGAGCCTTTATCGGGAATTCAATGGGGATGTGGAAGACAATAGAGGCCAATTTCAAGCCAATTGCACAAGCCACCTTCAAGTTCAGGATTTACCAAGGAGATGGTCTATCTCCACTGTGTTCTACATAGGCCTGAACCCCCTCAGCCAGATCATTAACAAGACTGGCTACGGATACAGACTACGGAATGGAGCAAACATTAGCCACCTCCTCTACATGGATGACAACAAGCTGTATGCTAGGAGTGAACGAGACATTGATTCACTGATCCACACCACTAGGATCTACAGCAACAACATCGGAATGTCATTCGGACTGGAAAAGTGTAGTCGAATGGTAATAAGGAGAGGAGAGGTAGTCAGAACTGAAGGGATTGCACTATCACAAGGCAACATTGCAGGCATTGAGGATAGCTATAAGTACCTTGGAATCCCACAAGCAAATGGGAACCATGAAGAGGCCACTAGGAAAGAAGCAACCGCTAAATACCTGCAGAAAGTAAGGCAAGTCCTGAGGAGTCAGCTGAATGGGAAGAACAAGATCCAGGCAATCAACACCTACGCCCTGCCGGTCATCAGATACCCTGCAGGGATAATGAACTGGCCAGAGGAGGAAATAGAAGCCACTGACATCAAGACAAGAAAGCTCCTTACCATGCATGGAGGGTTTCACCCCAAATCCAGCACCCTGAGACTGTACGCTAAGAAGAAGGAAGGAGGTCAAGGACTAGTGAGTGTCATGGCCACAACTGATCATGTGCTTAGTGAATATGTAAGGCAGCAGAAACCCGAGAAAGAAGAGAAGCAAGAACAGAGAGACAATCCAGTACATTTCAGCAGGGTGCAAGATGTTAGCAGGCAGGGCATACATGGAGCGCCATAACCAAGTGGCTGGCATAGTATACAGGAACATCTGTGCCAACAATGGCCTGGAAGGCCCAAGGTCAAAATGGGATATGCCCCCAAAGTTGAGAATGACCAAGCTACGATCCTGTGGTGGACAAACAAAGGAAGAAGGCCATAGTGATAGATGTAGCAATAGCAAGTGATAGCAACATCAGGAAGAAGGAACGCAAGAAGCTCGAGAGATACCAAGGGCTGAGAGAAGAGCTAGAGAAGATGTGGAAGGTGAAGCAACAGTGGTCCCCGTGGTAATGGGAACATTGGGGGCAGTGACCCTCAAACTGGGCGAGTGGCCCAAGCAGATTCCAGGAGCTTATATATGTAGTGGTGGGAAAAAGTATTTGCCCCTTCCTGATTTCTTAGTTTTTTGCATATTTGTCCCACTTACATGTTTCAGATCATCATGCAAATTTTAATATTAGACAAAGATAACCTGAGTAAATACAAAATGCAGTTTTTAAATGATGATTAATTTATTAAGGGAAAAAAAAATCCAAACCTACCTGGCCCTGTGTGAAAAAGTAATTGCCCCCTTGTTAAATCATGAATTAACTGCGATTAACCAAATTTTTTTGGAAAGCTGAGTTTAGTTTCACTAGCCACACCCAGGCCTGATTACTGCCAGACCTGCCGAATCACAAACTCACTTAAATAGAACCTGTCTGACAAAGTGAAGTAGGCTAAAATATCTCAAAAGGCAACACATCATGCCACAATCTAAAGAAACAAAGGCATTGACATCTATCAGTCTGGAATGGGTTACAAAGCCATTTCTAAGGCTTTGGGACTCCAGTGAACCACAGTGATTGCCATTATTCACAAATGGAGAAAACTTGAAACAGTGTTGAACCTTCCCAGGAGTGGCCGGTGTCGAAGCACGCTGGCTTCTCCGATTCTTTTGATGGCAAGAAGTTTACACGGAGACGAGAACCTACCCTAGCATGATCTGAGCTACTTCCGGTTCCGGTGCTGTTTTGAAAACTCTGGTTAACCCCGCCCAGCTGGCAGTGGAAAACA
>VUQS01047080.1:0-11421 GCA_015108495.1 Heterochromis multidens
GGTGCACGACAATGAACGGCCTCGTGTGGTGAGAGTATGCAGGCAGTTCCTGGAGGATGATGGAATTGATGCCATTGACTGACCCCCACACTTGCCTGACCTAAATCCAATAGAACACCTCTGGGACATTGTGTTTGGGTCCATCCGATGCCTCCAGGTTGCACCTCAAACTGTCCAGGAGCTCAATGATGCCCTGGTCCAGATCTGGGAGGAGATCCCCTAGGACACCATCCGTCATCTCATTAGGAGCATGCCCCGACCCTGTCAGGCATCCATACAAGCACGTGGTGGCCATACAAACCACTGAGTACCATGTTGAGTTGCTGCAATGAAATTTCAGCAAAATGGATTAGCCTGCTGCATCATTTTTACTTTGATCTTTGGGGTGTCTTTGAATTCAGCCCTCTCTAGGTTGATCATTTTCATTTCCATCAAACAATGTGGCATCCTTTCATTCCTAACACATTACCCAGTCCATATCAGTATAGATATGCAGCATGATTTTTTTTCCCATTGAGATCTGATGTGTTTTCAAAGTGTTCCTTTAATTTTTTTGAGCAGTGTACTTATTTCCTTCATGAAAATGCGAATTAATTTATAACTTTTTTGAAATGTATATTTCTGGATTTTTTTGTTATTGTTCTGTCTCTCACTGTTCAAATAAACCTACCATTGAAATTACAGACTGATAATTTTTTTGTTAGTGGGAAAACTTACAAAATCAACAGGGGTTCAAATAATTTTTTCCCTGACTGTATGTGCAACATGCGCACAGCAGTGCATACACATAATCGCACGCACATTCATTGTCTTACGCTAACATGATGTTGGTGTGGAAGCTCCTCCTCTGATGACACAGAGTTCGCCAAAGTAAACTGCAGGGGGGACTGCCACAAAAACGTTTGTAACGACAATTAAAAATGGACATTTTAAAGAGGCGAACAAAGGAAAAGTGATTAAAGCTAAAGTTATCCAGAGCTCAGAGCCAACCACAAGCCAGCAGCCTTGGTATGAGCAACGGCTCAACGCAATTATGCGAACATGAGCGAAAAAGAGAAAAGGGTCAGTGTCCTGTTATCTGGTGAAGTTATAAGTACCTGACTTTTCTTTGAGATTTGACATCTGTTGAGCCTGGTTTTGTTTGGTAAGGTAAAATATGTCAGGCAAAAGTGGCTGATTGCAGTCAGTGCATCTCTACTTGACATGCCTCTAGGCACTTGCTTGGGCACTTAATTGAAGCATCAGATAAATTAACTTTAAGTTCAATGCTCATATCTGATAAAAACTGCTCAAACCTAACCCTGAAATAAGGCGTGCCATGCCTTATAGAAGGCATAGATTTCTCATCAAGTGTCATGTCTCTATTAAAATGTCTCTGGTCAAATCAATCCCAGCTGACAGTGGGTGAGCTCTATCACAGTGGTCACTGTGATATTAATCTTGTAAAACAACCCGATTTGTTAATTTAACCTGTTTACATGTATGAAAAAAATGTTACAGAGCATTAGCAATAGCCATATCTCCCACTCTGTAATAGCAGGTGATGTCTGCAAGCTTCTCAGAAACTGCTCTGTTCCAGCTTATTGGCCCATGTTTTCAAAATTTGGCCACTCTTGGCCAGTAGTTTCCTACTCAAAAATAAACGTCACAATACCATCTCTGTGTCTTCTCCTGCTGCACAGAACAAGCCTGGCTCTGTTCCCCTCCCTGTGCCTTTGGCTAGCTGGGCAGCCCCCTCTAAACTTCTCTGCAGGTCAGGAGCTGCATATAAGCTGCTGCTCCCACTTATCACATCCTTGCATCTACCCAGAGGTTAAAGTCAATGTCAAAGCTAATGAATGTGCTAAAAGCTGTAATGATAATAACTCCAGCGAGACGGCAATAATCATGTAAGATTAATCTTTGAAACCTCTTGCAAATAGACTTTTGATCTCAAAAACGCACATTTGGAGCACTCTGCACAAATTCACAGACACACACAATATTCTCTTGCAGGATTATGCCGCCACACACATGCATACCTGCACACGCACAAACACTTTCTGCACAAATTTCACAAAATTTGAGGGATGTGCCCCAGGGCAGCATAACACAGTGGAGTAGGAAGTTGGAACACCAGTCTGGAAATTATGTGAAAACAACAGAGCAGCTCTGTAACTTGCAGTGTGTAAACACACACATAAAAACTGATTTCAACAAAGGAAGGCTTACTTCTAACCCTGTGAGAGACTGGCAGGACCAGGAAATGTGGAAGGCTGTACTTACAGCTCATCTGTGTGTCTATGTGTGAGATCCTGACTGTGAAAAGGAAATAAATTTGGAGGCAATCTGCTTGTTAACAAGCTGGAATGAGCCTACGGAGGATTTTAGCTGAGTGAAATTAAGACTGCGTGTCTGTGTGAGTATGTGTGTAAATGAATGAGACAGGTTAGCTCATCCTGAGTACGTGTGTGTGAGACCTTGAACTGCAGTAGTCTGAGCTTCTCATCCTCCTTCTCTCTTCTGGTTCTGTCCTGCTCTTCCTGCAACCGACGCTTCTCCTGCAAAAAAGAAGAGGAGGAATGAAAAATATGGCAAAGAAAAAGAATAAATGTGAACATACTGAGAGTTTAATAGACAAGAAGAGGCAGCGGGAGGATGATTTGGAGAAAGGTGGAACAAAAAAAGTAAGGTATAAAGAAAGAGATGTAAATAACTCAAGAGAACTAAAGAAAGGTGAGAGACAGCAATGAAGAAAAAGTTACTGGAGAAGAGTAAAACGGGGACATGTGCCTAACCAACCATCATGTCATAGGACACTATCATTGTAAACATTAGGTGTACTCTATTTTACATAACGCTCAAAGCAGCTGTTCCCTGGCAAACTGGTGTTGTTTTCGTGGGACCAGGGACAGCTTGGCTCAGCACACTGCACACTCATTAAAATATTTAAGAGTTAAGGACAGCTCTAAGAGCACAGTCTCTTCACCCTCTTTTTTTTCTGTGTATGCAGATAAATGTGTATGTGTGTGTGAGTGAGTGTGTGTGGACTCACAGCAATGGCCTCAATCCGCTGTTTGTATTTCTCAGCCTCATCCATCTTGGCACCTGTGACAAAACAAGACAGGATGGGTTCGAAGGTTAAAGATCAGAGGTTAAACAAATTTACCACAAGTCAGCTGGATGCATTTATTCCCCAAATTTACCGTATTTGCAGTTATTTCCGATGAATGGCCTGGATTCCTATTATGCATTCCTTTTGTTGAGATGTCCACTTTCTGCAGTTTTTGGTGAGTTTTTTGTGTCCTTGCGAGAGCAAAAACTGTATGTGGCCTAAAGCAGTATTTTAGCAAACCTTTTTCAAACTTTTCTCAATAATGTTCCCCCTTTGAATTTTCTTCTCTTAGGGAAGAACGCAATAAGCAGCACAAAGCATTTCTGGCAGAAAAAAAGGAAGATGCCTGCATAAAGGGGTAGGCTAATATGTGGCTGTCTCCTTAAATACCAATGTACCTGAAAAGACTTAAAATACTACTCATTAACTGTTTAAATTAATTGCTACATTAATGATAAACAGTATTTTAATGACTTTATTTTCACTGTCTTGTAACATTAGAACCACAAAACCATTTGTTTTGCCTCCTCTATGTCATTTAGAAACTGCCTGGTTAACGACAGTTAAAAACTGCATTCAAAACAGAAATACTGAATATAAAAATGTGGTTTATCAAACATTATTTCGGTCAACTTACGATAGCATTTTTGCTTACAAAGCATGCATGACTGACATATTTTAAATTAACATAAAAAAGCAGAAGAACCCTCTGCCCTATTCAAAGTAACACTAGAGGTTCTAGTACCCCCAGTTGAGAAACACTGGTTTAAAGAGTCTATAAAAAAGAGAATCAAACAGCATTTCTGCACTGGTCCCCAAACTCTTGGAGTGGAGTAGAGTCCTCTACATCAGAGGACACAGTGGCAGCTAATGAGCAGTAACAAAATCAAAGGCAGGAATTTAGCCTTTGCTATTTGTGAAGTATGCAACTGGACTAGTATTAGCATGTATCCTCATTATCAGAGCCAATATGACTCACAATCATCACCCAAAAATGTCTTTCCAGTTTGGCCATTAAGCTTTTTGTTTTTGTCATGACACAGCCTCAGGCATCTGCAAGAAGATAAGCACAGACAATATTTGTTTTCCCTTGCAGCTGACACTATGTGGGACAATATTTGAGTTACCCCAAACTAGGAGCAGAGCCACACATAGCAACCAGTTCACGGCAACTCAGTCATTACTGACTTCCTGCCATCACAAGCCATATCTCTCCATATTTCACTCTCCATAGAGTGAAACTCTTAAAATAAAAAAGTCAACTTCCCAGGAGAAAAACAATACTTATTTTTGACCTGCTCCATAAAAATCTGAAAAAATAAAAATAAAAAATCATAATGAAAACGGTTATTGGAATTTTAAGTTTTTTACACAATGACAGCAACATTTTGCTTGTCACCATCAATCCTGTGTGGTATGTTAGGAGTGCTGTCCTACACCAGTAAACATTTAGCCACCAGGGTAACTGAGATGTCACATTGGGACAGATCTGACTAATGTAGGGAGCCATTTCTATACCAAATGCCACGCTGTCACAACTACTGCTGCTAATCGCCATCACAGGGCTTTGAAGCGCAAAATATGTGCTTACCAATGCACAACATGCACTCGCAAAACACTTTCCAGATGCAAAACCTGTAAAACCTCATAAAGATGGTAATAAGCACACCAACAGGAAGGTTACATTTCAGCGATGATGCCAGATTTTAGACTAAAATACAACTTCATACTGGCACATCAAATTCAATAAAATGAAAGCAACTGCCAGAATAAGCCTTGACACATCAACTCTTGGACGCATTGCTTGTTTTTCCCAAAACACCCTCCCCATCCTGACACATGCACACTGCAAATGAGGTCTCTTATTTCTCGCCAGAAGGCAACCTAGAGCTTTAGCTATTGTTGCTCCTGCAAAATGGTAGATCTTTCAAGGCATATCATAGCAAGAAACTTTATCGTACCAACACCTAAAGGATTCCTTTTGGCACTCTCC
The DNA here is from genome assembly GCA_015108495.1 of Heterochromis multidens. NCBI lineage: Eukaryota > Metazoa > Chordata > Actinopteri > Cichliformes > Cichlidae > Heterochromis > Heterochromis multidens. The sequence goes on from VUQS01047080.1 coordinate 5,088, forward strand.
AAGAGTGGGGAAGATGGTGGTGGTGGTAGTGGGGGGGACTCAAATAAAACTATATGAAAATGTGCATGTATTTTGTATGGAGGGGGGAAACAGAGAAAGATGAAAAAAAGAAGGAAGAGGAAAAATTTTGATGAGGAGACGACCTCTAGCATGGCTCTCATTATTCTGCAGTTCTCTAAAATACGAACAAAGCAAAAGTATCAGCAGAAAGACGTGAAAATATATACACATACTATATATACAGACACAACATAGAATGCAGCCTTCAAGGGCAATAGAGGTAGAAAGCGACAAAATCTTATTGTGCCAGGGTTTTGAATGACTGAAGGTGCGGTGACAGCTTACAGTATAACCCTCCGTGGGGAGTGGCGGCTTGTGTCTCATCAGGGCTCCAGGAGAGTGCCTAGAATAGCAGCCAGAGATAAACAAGCAAACACAAACAAGAGCTTTGATGAGGAGGTATTGAGGAGCTCCCCGTAGACACACAGACTTCGATAATTAGACATGATACAGGAGGGTAGAGAAGGGAAGGCTGACAAAGTCAAAAAGTTAAGAGACTGAGAAAGTCAAGCTGGCTGGAAAGAGGAGCAGCAGAAACGGAGAAGATGAAGGGGGAATGAGGTGACATGTGCAAATGTAGCAACTGGTTTAGGATTCAGATTCCCTAATATCACTGCAAAATGTGAATGGTCTGTAACACAAAGAGGCAGAGAGCAAACATTGTCGAGGTCAGACACAAAACAAGAGATTTGGAAGAACAGATTCTGATCATTATCAAACTCAGGTCAGTTGGTTTGCAGCTAAACCAAAGACTCAATTTGTTATCTGGGATTTCAAAGGCATGGAAGTGACACAAAGAAAATATCCAACATTTGGAGAGCTGATTTCTGGGCCCTCTGGTGAGGAGCATTTTAAAACATCAGTCAAGCTAAGTCGATTTTGTTAATACAGCTCCAAATCAAATCCAAAGTACAAATACTGTGCATGATATGACACTAACTCTAGAACCTTGAAAAATATCCCCCTACAAGCATATTTTAAAAGGACAAAAAAAAGACGAGCAATAGAGGAAGTATCCTTCATGCACGATGCGTAGATTTGCAGGTGATGTCAGAATAGACAGAAATGGCAAAACAAATACTAAAATCATATTATGACAAATTCATCCATCCATCTTCTGCCACTTATCAGGGTTGTGTGGACAGCAGTCTAAGCAGAGACTGACCTCCCTCTCCCTGGCCATCTCGTCCAGCTCTTCCATGAGGTGTTCCCAAGCTAGCTGAGAGAGCCCAGGGCCCAGGGCCTCCTCCCGGTAGGATATGCCTAAAACATCTCATCTAGGAGGTGCCCAGGAGGCATCCTAGTCAGATGTCTAAACCACATCAACCTTTTGATTTGTGGGGGAATATTGGCTCCACTCCCTCTCGAATGACCAAGCTCCTCACCCTGTCTCTAAGGGACAGCCCAGCCACCCTTGGGAGGAAACTCATTTCCGCCACTTGTATTCGCAAGCTTATTCGTCCAGTCACTACCCAGAGCTCATGACCATAGGTGACCAGTAAATCAACAGGTTTGCTTTCATGTTCAACTCTCTCTTCACCACAACAGACCACTACAGCGTCCACATCACTGCTGACGCTGCAACAATCTGTCAATCTCCCGCTCCCCTCTCCCCTCACTTGTGAACAAGACTCTGAGATACTTAAACTCCTCCACTTGGGGGAGCAACTTGTTACCAACCCCTGACTGGGCCTTTTTCTTTTCTGGCTGAGGATTTTGGCCTCAGACTTGGAGGTGCTAATCCTCATCCCATCTGCATTCACACTCGAATGCAGACCACCCTAGTGCAATTACTGAAAAGTCAACAAAACTGTAGATGCCATAATTCACTCAAAATTCCTCAGCAATAACTTCTCTCTTTTATTGGGCAACATCAACAACAAAACCCCACTTTGTATATGAATGTGAAATCTTTATTTTAACTTCGTATCTTTTCACCTCAACTGTGAAAATTAACACAACTCCCACAATCATATTCTGGCATTAAGAAAGCACAGTAGCGCACAAATGTGTGGGACTTTAGGGCCTTCGTTGATTCAGCCTAAATCCAATACGTCTCATAAACAGATAGCAGCAATTAAGGCATGTGGCTATAATCATAGCTTGGCCACTACAGTATTTAATTAGAGATAATGCTTCACCTGTAACACCTGTTACATGCCAACTTAGATCAGTTCCATTAAACCAGATTTGGTTTTGAATGCAGTAATTTGTGTCCAACACAAAGCTTGCCAGTTGAAGCTGCCTGCTCTCAGTGGTATGACCCCCTACCCCCTCAAAAACACTTCAGGGGTCTGTGTGTGTGTCTAGCAATGCTGAGATATCATTAATAATAACTCTTTTGCCAGTGAGCCAAGGCAGTGTGAAAGTGAGCCAACATAAACAATACAAGGACACTAAGACTGAAGCAGCTGAGCAGAATTCAGCCATCAATAATTTTGTTTATTTAAAGTTCTAGATGTCATAGTGCTTTCCCCTCTCTGTGATATAGAAATGCCTGGTATAAAAAAGGTCCATCTTGAGAAAATTAAGGGTCAACTATCCACTATCAGGAAAAAAATGGCAGCTACAAGGGATGCAACCATACATCTGTTTAGCATCAGTTGACATAGCCATGTTCACTGCCATCAGCCTACTGGCAAAAAAGATGACATTTACAGAGGAATGCAAATCATTTTTATCCGTTACCGTTTGGTTTTATCTGCTCTGAATTTCACAGTCAGTGCATCCCTGGTAGTTTCAATTTGTAAACTGAACAATTTAGTTTAAATTTAATGCCTTTGGATTTTTTGACTTTAAATCAAGTATTAAAATGTCACAGTGGCCTTCAGGAAAGAGGGATGGCCTTTTTTGGGCACCTCAATGAACTGTTAATTCATGATCATTCATGTTCATTGGAAGGCCGAGGAAGTCCAGTTGCATCACAGTCATTCAGCATTAACCCAGCAGGGTTTCTTTACAAACATTCCTCCTGCCCTAGTGCAAAAGAATGTGGTGCATATTTGTCTTGCATGCATGTGTATATAACAATGTATATTTGCCAGGCAGGGAGTCATGAAGTCTCTATACTGAGTGCTTGTCTAGTGACATTAGCTCTGTGGGAACAGATGGAGGAACAGTAGGGTGTCTGCAATGCAAACTATAAGTATTATAGAATTACAGCTCACAGTTTGTGCCTTTCTCTGATCCACACTGACAGGGAGTGCACAATTGACTGCATATGAGACTGGAAAATGGGAAACTTAGGTAGTGTTATTTCTAAAAGGCAAGGCACTTAATCAAAAGACCAGAACAACTTGCCTACAAACTTTTTTGATGTTCAGCTAAATCACAGGATGAATGTAAAGAAAAGTCTTCATTATTTTTAGTCTGAGAAAATACCACAAAATCCAAAGCATTAGCATTTCATTTTTCGACCGCTTTAAAAAGAAAGTCTCTAAAAAGACTGTGGGGGAGGCAATCAGCACAGTCCGTGTTACCTGATAGGCAGCCCTCACATACATCAATGCCTCATGTTGGTCTCTATTAGGTGGAATATAACATATAACATCAATGGTAGGAAAGATGTAATGTATATATAAGCTGGCTATGAATGTGTCACAGAAATTTAAAGGGTGATTTTGAGCTTTGAACCCTGTTTATTCAAAAATAATACATGACTAAAACATGAGAGCAGTATGAAAACTCAACTTTTGGTGTGAGACTAACAAGACTGTGACATGGTGTACCTTTAAGTCCAGACATTGCTAGACTGGGATAAATGATTTACAAAGCCCCTCTAATGAACAACTGACTTAAAACAGAAGCACTGTAATACTCTAAATATAGTGGGGAAAAATGGCATCAATTTGGTCAAAAACTGAGATTGGTCTTTATGTTAGGAAGCCTAAAATACTTTCAGTTATATAGGGGAGGAGGGGGGCAGAGGGAGTCATTGAAAGGCCAACCATTTACATTTTGTTGCTGTGTGATGATGAAATCATGCTGCTGCTAGAAATGCAGAGAAGCAGGGTGGCCAGCAGTGTAAGTTTCTGCTCCATTTTTTTTTAAGCTCCTTTCACAATTCATGCTATAATGACGCTAAGAATACCCCCTCATTAAACTGCCTTTCCTGGTTCAACCTGAAGCAAACAAAGAGGGGTGACGACTAACACAGCAGTGTAGGTGTGCAGCATGGTGTCCTGCTATGCTGGCTCCCCATTTCACACAGATGTCGATTCAGCTCTGTGACTGGCTCTGTTACAGGCTTAAAGGCAACAATAACCACATAAAAAAGCATAATGGCAATGTATGACTATGTGAAAGGGGCTTTGAAGAGATGTGGGGATGGAGGTGGGAGATCAAAAAAATAAAAATAAAATAAACACAGACTGAGGAGAGTGGGAACCAGATAAGCGTGCAGTATCATGTGCCCTCAATTACTATAAGCTTATCTAAGTACTAACAGTAATAGTTTTATTTTTTTCATAAAGGCAAACCTCGTACACTGAAATCAAGTATAAAGTATATTGCATCAGCTTGAGGCTCATTTACAATATTGCTTCTAAATGTCCTATTCATGTTTCTGTTCAATATTGCTGTACTGCTTTTTAGCCTTGGGGAACAGAGTATTCAACTGTAGCATTTAAACTGCAGAACCGAAAAGAGTCAAAGAAGATAAGAGCAGAAGAGAAGGTTTAAAAAACGCACTGAGACTAAAGGTTCAATCTGGAAAGTTTTACATTTTCTAATCTGTGAAACACAGAGAGAGAGACAGAAAGTATTTCAGGGCCACCGTTCAAAAGTTCAAAATATCCTTCCACCGAAGTGCTTGGGAACAGGAAGAGCAAAAACATCATCCTTCAGCAGGAGAACATGCAATCGCACCAACCCTGATCTCTGAACTGGTGCATCCTCTGCTCTCGTCACCGGCTATTGCTCAGGAAGAGCCAGATTTAAAGAGCCTGCAAACTTACTGTAAAACAAATTGGCAGAAAGAACTTCATTTGGAGACAAGTCAGTCAAAGACGCAATTACTCTCTAGCTTGAGGGATGGACAGAGCAAACTGTAGTAAAGTGCTTTTTCATCAGCTATTGACTTTTAGTTGCTTTACAGACCCAGCAGCAGAAATTACTTATTGGAGATGGACATCCTGCATATCTAGATGGAAATAAATCTGACACACAGTAGGAGGGTGTGTTTATGTGGGTAATGTGTGTGTATGTGTGTGCTGTACATGAGTGGGTGGTATGGGTGGAATTTGTGTAGCTTGGATGGTTCTGCCTCAAAAGCACACGGCCAACATCCTCTGATTGACAGTCCAGGTCAGGCAAATGAAAACACCGCATTCCACTGCTGCGTCTGTTTGTGTGTGAGTGTGTGCACGCATGTATATGTGTGTGTGTGTCTGCATCACAAAAAGAAAAAAAAAAGGAAGTTTAATGTGCAATTTTTGTGGACATTCTACGTCACAGAGCTAAGCGTGTAGTAGACTTTGGAGCATGTTGAGGATTATCAGAATCAACAGCAGACATCACAGAGCCACTCCAAGTCATTTATCCACTCCAATTGCAGCCTACGTAACATAGAGGATAAAACAATTTGTGAATATAAAAGCACAGAGAACATCATCCACCTACCAATCTCATATTTATCAGTGCTACCTTTGCAGATACCAACAGTAAGCTTGCACAAATGATCACAAGGGAACACATTTGCTTGAAAGCATCAAAGGAATCACTGCAGGAGAATATCAAAAGACATGTTCCAGTGGCTAAGACTAAAGTGAGTTTAATGCACTGAGAATCTGACTAAACAGTGTTGAGAGAGGAGACAGTGATGAAACAAAAGCACCTCCAAGGAGCAAATCTCTTTGCTCTCACTTGGTCTCTTAAGTTTTACAGCAGTGAAAAAGATTCAGTGGGATCAATAGCATTCTGTCAGGTAATACACTTAAACACTCACAAGTGCTTGTGTGCATGCGCGTGCGCGCACACACACACACACACACACAGTCGTGTCTTGCTATCTTTGTGAGGACATCTCAATGACATAATGCTTTCCCTAGCCCCTTACCCTAACCCTAACCCTCAAAAATGAATGCCTAACCCTAACCCTTAGCCTAAACCTAACCATAACCTAATTGTAACCCTGACACTAAAACCACATTTTGAGCCTCAAAAATGCCTTCAACCTTGTGAGGACCGGCAAAAAGGTCCTCACAACGACGAAATGTCCCCACAAGTATAGTAGCATGCCAATTTTCGGTCCTCACAAAGATCTAAAGACACACAC
>VUQS01047084.1:0-14358 GCA_015108495.1 Heterochromis multidens
TGGAGTTTGGAGTGTGACTGTTTGAGGTTGTGGACAGGTGTCTTTTATACTGATAACGAGTTCAAACAGGTGCCATCAATACAGGTGACGACTGGAGGACAGAGGAGCCTCTTACAGAAGAAGTTACAGGTCTGTGAGAGCCAGAAATCTTGCTTGTTTGTAGGTGACCAAATACTTATTTTCCACCATAATTTGCAAATAAATTCTTTAAAAATCAGACAATGTGATTTTCTGGATTTTTTTTTCTCATTTTGTCTCTCATAGTTGAGGTATACCTATGATGAAAATTACAGGCCTCTCTCATCTTTTTAAGTGGGAGAACTTGCACAGTTGGTGGCTGACTAAATACTTTTTTGCCCCACTGTATATTGTGTTCCAGTGACAGAAAGAAACACCATTACAGTATAATGCACTGAGGAAAATTTATAGAATCACTAGTAGTATAGATAATAACCCTAATTTGATTTAAATAATGAATACCTGTTCTTTCCCTTCATCCCCAGGAGTGTGAGTATGATTGACATGCGTGGTGAGGAAGAGGCCACATTGCAGCCGCACAGTCAAGTGCGTCATGAGCAGATGCATGACCAGTACAACAAAATGAAGGAAGTGGAGGATCATTGGCAGGATGTGAGTGTCTTAGACTTTAAGTCTTTCACTTTATTTCTTTGGGTCTTTATTTTATGGGACTGACATTTCTTTTTATGCCATATTAGAATTTTGTCATACTTTTGTATTTCTTTTTAAATGCTGTGGTTTTACTGCCTGTAGTCTGTTATAGAAGCTCCTTCTAAGTAATTTTAGTGGTGCCCCAGTAAAATAACTTCAGTGAGCTCAAATTGCTTCTGAACCAGGGCATACTTTGAATCGATCTATATGGGTTTTAGGACCTGGCCCGATGGAAAAGTCGGAGGAGGAGTATTTCCCAGGACCTGATCAAAAAAGAGGAGGAAAGGAAGATGATGGAGCGCTTGATGTCAGGAGACACCTGTTCCTCTCAGAGGAGAAGAAGCATTAAGACCTATAGGGAGATAGTGGAGGACAAGTAAGTGACAACAACCTAATGAGAACTGGTTTAATTAGTATTTCACAGAAAGCTGCATGTGCAGTACGATATCAGAAATAAAGAAAAACTGGGTCATTCTCAGAGAAGAGAATTTAATGTCCCCTGTCATTACTGTCAGCGGGCACAAAGGTGACTGCAACTCCTCCTGGAGTTCACTTTAAATAGATCTCCTTCAGAGAATAAAAGGAAGAATAGATCTGCATGAATGATTGTGAAAGGGGTAAAATAAATCGATCTTTTGCAATAATATGAAAGAGTACTTTATATTTTTGCTTAAATTGTGGTTAAATGTGATAATTTGTAACAAAAAGTTACAGTTTGATGACAAGCAGTCAGTGCTTTGGTAACAATTCCAAAGAACTGACCTCTGTATCTTTTTTTTAGATACAGCTCAGCTAAAGCAAGAATCCCTTCAAATAATAAAGATAAACATAAACCAAAGCATCCTATTTCGGTTTCTTTACATTTTTCACTTCTGTTATGCTTTGTCTCTTCTTTCTAAGGGAACGTCGAGAGGAGGAGCTACGACAGGCATATAGGAAAGCCAAAACTCCTGAGGAGGCGACTGCCATTCTACATCGTTACGCCCAGCGTTTCTCCATAAGCGAAGCAGTCCTCGAACGCCTGCAGCTGCCAAAGTTGTTGGACCGCAGCATATCGGCTGACCCCTCCTACCCCACCTCACCTTTCCCACTCTCCCTCTCCCTATCAGCTTCTCCCACGACACCAGACCCTTTTGATTCCGACTTCAATGGGCCCATGAGGTATCTGCGCCAGCAGTCTGCCCCAACTCCAAAGTTTACTTCTACATTTGAGGCGCGAATCGAGGAGTTTCCCAAAGACTCGTCCTCATACCAACGGTCTCAGATTCGCTCTCGTTCATCTGAACCACCGTTAACCCGAGCCCTGTCACCCAAACCGGTGCCTTTGCTGATGCCCAAGCCTTATTTCCAGTCCCGACCTGCAGGAGGTGAAACTTGGAACAGCAAGGTAAGATTGACTCAGGTGAAAAAGGTCAGATATTCTCTTGAAGCTGTAGTCACCTGTGCACTATAGCCCTGAACTTTTTTAGTCATTAACCGGCTGCGATGTATGTGAGAACACAAATATCTGATCCAGTGTGATTTCTGATTGCACCCTAATTTACATGTGAAAACATTTAAGATTAAGGGATAAGTTAATAACAATAAAAATGTTGATTAGTAGTTTACTGCAAACACTGAGTCCTTAGCTGTTTTTATACATGAACTCTGAGCAATATCAGGAGATTCAGTCCAAGACATTATCATATGTTACCCTTTCTCACATGTAGGCCACAGCAACAGATGGTCCAATTCAGATGTGTTCTCACTATTGGAAATAGTTTGGTTTATGCAAGAGTGCTGCCTGGGTAGAGCAGAAGGAAGTACATATGATGCCCACTTGCTAACTACGTATTAATCGAACAAGTACATGAACACATTCGGACTTTAAACTGACTATGTACCAGGTGGCTGACAGGTTAAATGTGAGATCCAACTGATTTCAACATTTGCATCTCACTTGCACCTCCTTCAGGTATTGTCACACCATTTTACATGTGGTTACTTGCAAATGTTGGTTACCCTCCTTGTGGGTGAATTCCTCTCCAGCTCTCTTGGCATTTACATTAGAATACCACAGAACTGCCATGGTGATGAACCGGCTGGTTTGTAGGAAAACATAAGACTTCCCCTCCCTGAAGAAGCACGTAATGTTTCAATTTAGTTCAAAGTACTCTCAACGGGATCCATTTCCTTTTCTTCTGGAAAAAAAATTACAAATGGGAATTTTCAAGATGAGATCTTGTGTTTTGGTGTGGAGATGAGGGAGGGTAAGATTATCATCAGACCAAATGAAGCATAGCACTTTTCTGGAATTCCTTGTCAGGAGTCTAAGCGAAGCCTGGGTTTGAATGGAGCCCTCTGTTCCCTATTGACTTAAGAAGTTGACAAGTAGGACCCTCTCAATGTGAAGTGGGCTCCCGGCGGACAAAGAGAGCCCACACAGGCTGCAAAGAGAGGGATGAGAAGGTGGAGGCAGAGGGGGGCAGACTGAGCCTGCATTCACCCATCTTTACCACTGTGTCTTAAGTTACTGCTCACCAGGAGCTACTCGCACATATATTAGTGCCTCTTTGTCATAGAGGCCAGTATGGTCTTGTGAGCTAAATGAACAGCTAATTACTAACAGAGAAGATAGGCTCATAATGACAACAAATGAGGATATTGGGCTTTTTGGTGTGGTTTATTTTATATTTTCATTTGCAATAAATGTAAATGCATTTCTACATATAACCATTTAATGCATGAAGTATAACCGGATAATAAGTGCTTTCTTATGTGGAAATTATTGTTTTAATACTAAAATCTTACCTTGAAATTACATATGTTATGATTTGGAGGTATATAAACAAAACTGAATGATATAGCCATAATCTTTCAGCTTGCTTTCTTAACTTTAAGCTACCTTTAAACCACTTCTTGAAATGTACAGGGCATATACAGTATATACATCAAACTAAACATTAAACATTTTCTCTTTTCATCTAGGTGGATGGTTTGCTCCGAGTAAATGGTGATGTTGGAAGTGATGATGTTCCCACCACGCCTGAGAGTCAAGGGAGGGAATCGCCTCCTTATTTCCAGGCATCCCCTTCCAAAACCAAAAACAGCACTGTAGATAGCGCTGTAGATGCTCCCTCGTCTGAATCCTCACTCCTTCACAGTACCCACATCTCTTCTAGGGAAGGAAGTCCAGTGTCAACAAAGGCAAAGGAGACAAAAGATGTTACAGAGATAGCTTCTGGTGACATCCAGGAGGTCCAGGAGGAGAAAGTCACTGAGTCAACACCACCCAGCCGGCCCACCTCACTCCCATCAGTAAGAATTCTAATCTTTTATAGCTATTTACAGTCACTTTTACTAGTTTGACAATAAAACTATAAATCAAATTATTTTCCTTTTAAAAAAACAGTGTTAGTGATTATTTTACTTCAAGTCCAAAAGGTTGGATCCATTTTAGCACCAAATTGGTACCAAAATTAAATGACTTTGAAAACTAAATCAGTTTTCTGGGTGCAGACTGCTTCACATCTCTCAACAATGCTACATATTCAATACTAATACAATACAATACAGTAATCTGCTCCTTGCCTTATACATTACATCATTGCATCTTGCAATGATTTTGGCCAAATTTAGTTGGACTCGAACTCCTAAAATCTGAAATCTCATGTTTAGTTTGTACTTGTTGCACAACATAGGCCTCTTGAGCTACGGAATTTAGTTTAGCATTCAGAGAGAAATCCATCTGTGACCCCTACAGGAGCTACATAAGCCAGAGGAAAGCTTTGGGAAGACTGGAGACCAGACAGCAGTTGCTCCAGAGGAAGAAAAGTCACATTCTGCAACTCATCAAAAGCCACCTTCAGGTCTGAGCTGCACGCTGCTATGCTGACACCTTGTGGTTACTTTTACAGCAAACGCGTTATTGAATTTCATGCAGTATTGTACAAATTTATGATGATTTTTTTCATGTGTACTTTCAGAAGCCAAACAAGAACAGGAAACACCCAAACCATCTTGTGAAGACCTCTCCAATCTTGTCCAGTTTAGAGTTGATATACAGCAAAATCAGCCAGTAACTTCCCAGGTGAGACTGCTAAGTAAACACAACCCATAATATCAAAAGTCAAACCATTAGCCATCTGTTCAGTAGATAATCTTAAACCTACCTGCAGGCCAGTGCTCCCTGTTCCCAGGAGCCGTCACAGAGAACAGAGATGGTATTGAGCTCAGCTCCACCAGGATCATTTGGATATCACCCGGAAAGGGAAACAAAAGCAGGTACATACATGTTTAACCCCCAGACACACGGCTTATTTTCCATACTACTTGTTTTCTGAGTTTGATTAGCATATCCTTCTTGGTGCTTGTTTTTCTTTTTGCCTTTCAACATGACACTCTTTCTGCTTTCCTGCTATGATTAAAAGGGCATTCAAAGGTTTGTGATCATGATGAGACTTTTTTGGCATGAACAAAGCCTCGCCTCACTTTTCATATCTCCTGTAGTATATCCCTTTTTATTTCATAAAGGCGATGGACATGTAAGCTAATAAGGGCCTAGAGCCAACAAAAACATGTTTAAACACAAAAAATCTGTTACTTTGCAAAATAATTAGAAAAAAAACAATAAACATTGCTTTGTTTGTTTTTTTCCTTATTTGTCTTTATTATTACTTTTTTATAACCAAAATGGAATAATTTTTTATGGCACTACTTTTAAAAAATTTTATATTTATTTTGTACCAAACCTGAAGAGCAGCATCTGCACCCACTCCAGCTCCTGGTTTTGACATCTGTCTATCCCTTATTGTTTCCTCCTTTCCTTCCCTTTCTTCCCAAATTCCCTCTTTTCCTTCCACCTGCATATTTTTTTTTTTTATTTCGCTATAGAGCTTGCAAACAGTGTCAGGTCTCCACTGGCAACCAGCAACCCTAAGTTACGCTGGGAGTTCTTCGCTCCTCCAGGTAAACTCCCTCCACTCATGGCGATCACGTTTCCGCCCTTGAGTGCTGGTGCACAGGGTTTCCCTGCCGTTTCTCCAAGGGCTGGACCACAAACTCATCTCTCGTTTATTCCGTCATTTCCAGCGTTTTTGCAAATGATCAGTGATGTTTTCTCTGTTTTAAATGTGTCTTGAAGTTTCTCATTCTTATTACTACTGGCTCATCAGTGTGTTATTGTAAAAGATGTTCTCATCGTGTTAGGATGCTTTGCAGAAGATCTTTGAATATTTATGAGAAGAGGTCACCTTTGACAATGTATTAAAAGAAGATTATACTAATTTGTGACCTGTGTAACTTTTAGTTTCATGCTTGCTTCAGTGTGCTTCACATTATGGGGCTTTTCCACCAAAAGCTCCAACATCTGGTCTGGATTAGATCAACGTTAAAGTTGTGATCAGTCTTAATCAGTCTCCACTGCAATGGCAGAGCCAAAGAGTGGCCAGGGGATAAGCACATTTTCATAGAACCGTAGTTACAACCTGTAACTACTACTTTCTAGCAGAACTTCTAGCAAACACTAATTATGTGAAAGTCAAAAATAAATTTTCTTAGCCTATAGCTATTTTCCACACACTGGTCACTCCTACAAAAATTGACCCAGTAAGAGACAAAGTTTCAATTTATATCCAAATTCATCTAAATATAAAGACAAAATAAAACCTTTTTCACAAATTATTAACTGATTAACTTTGTTGCTCTTGGTGGACTCAGCTCTGTCTTTGTTTTCTTTCATTACCATTTTACTCCTCAGGTTGTGAAACCAGTACTTGGCGTGTTGTCATTTTTCTGAATATCAGTGATTTAGTTTGATCCTCTGTATCCAAATATGTGTTTAATTTGCTTTTAATTGCTATTTCCTTTCTCTGCAGAAGAGGCGGAGAAGGATTGCCGTGGAAATGTGAGTAAATTCACAAAAAGCCTTTTTAATGCTTCTCATCTGGCTTATCCCCTCCTGCGGTACCATAGGTACCAGTAGTTTAGCTTAATGCTGATAAAGTAAAAATATCAGGAAGGAGGAAAATACACAAAATACTGCAGGTAAGACTGAAAAAGGTGTTTCAGACTTTAACAGAAACATAAAGCAAGAAAACCATAAAAATGACTGCATGTAAATCTTTCAGTTTAATTGTTCACTGCCAACATATTTTCACAATTTAGGCCCCTCAGTTTATTATTGTAGGACACAGAGCTGTTTATGTAGCATGCCAGATGAGGATGCTGTGATGAGTCGATGGCTGAGACTGCTTTTTTTTTCTTTTCATTTAAGCTCATCTCTCTTTCTCTGTCTCCTCTCTCCTTAGTAGGAGTCCTTTGGCTAGCATTGGAGTAGTGCTGTTGTGGTAGACCAACTATTTCTGTCTCCTCCCTTCTCTTCTTTTTTTGTGGTGGATGTGTGTGCACATTGGTGTTGATCTGTGTGTGAATGGGCTGTGGTTGGATGTGAACGTGTGCATGGATATTTGTGTATGTTGGTGTGTGTGTGTGTGTGTGTGTGTGTGTGTGTGTGTGTGTGTGTTGGGGTCTATCAGGTGTCAATTCCGGTGTTACCCCAGGCCAAGCGGGGAGACCGCTGGTCTTGGGACCCGGATGAGGAGCGAAAGCGTCAGGAAAGGTGGCAGCAAGAGCAGGAGCGCATGCTGCAGGTACACAGTATACCTAAAAGAGTGAAGCATGGTGCATGAGGCTGCAAAGTTAAGGTTAAGTTTGTTATAGAGGTCAATGGGCAGAGCAACACACCCACAGTGTGTGTTGTGTTTTAGCAGCCGCATGTACAAACCAGTTCTGTGGAAAGAAATAACAGGTTGAGGTCAGTCTCAACCAAACATGATTTAATTAAGCTGTTTAATTGTGAGACCTCAGACACATGCTACAAACTAGAGGTGATTTCGTTTTCTTTTTATTGTTTGCATATTTATCTGTTTCTACAATAAACTTAGCAATTTAACAGCAGGTGTGGAAAGCAGGTCATATGTAATTTCTGAATTTTGCTGTTAAAGATTATCTGTAATATAAATTTCTAGAAAGCTTTTCACTTTTAAAACATGGTCATCCCACAAGTTGAGTTTGTTTTTTAACTGCAGCCAAGAAAATAAGATAATTAAGTACTTAACAAACCTTAAAAATAAATCCAAACCACGCCACTGCACAGCAAGCTTCTCTGTGACAGTCACTGACTTGCTCAGCTTACCGTCAGAAGTATTAACACACACATTTCATTGCTTCTTGCAAAGCTTGCCTCCATATTTGTTTTGTATTGAACACATCCTCCTGTAAAGGCAAACCCCCAGCTACGCCTGTGCACACTTTAACCATTAGGTGGCGATTTTGTGCAATGGAAGAACCTCTGTTTTGGTTTTATTCCCTCACTGTCTCCATCTCAAGCCACAGACAGAGGCAAGGACTCTGTCCAAAGCTGCTGCTGTTGCTGCTGCCCAAATCACCCTCTCTCTCCTCAAATAATAACAGGTGCATCTCAAGTCCACACATTTGTCAACATTTAATGGAGTTGCAGTGTCCATTATTTATCAAGCTTATCTACAGTGTTATCTTGAGAAATAAAAGTTGAAACAGTGATGAAAACAGATTTCCCTTCTTTCCGGTTGTTGCAGGATGGTTTGAGATGAGATGCGCTCAAATGGATGAATGTCTGGTGCATTAGTGTACTCATTACTTGCCTCCCTGGTTGTGTCTGTGTTGTCTGTGTGCCTCAGTCTTGGTCTGTCATCTGTCTTGCTTAAGTTGCCTTTTTTTGAATATCTGATCTTTAAATGTTGCCTTCTTCTGGGGTTCTTATGCAAGTCTAAAAGGATTAATCTTACCTCTTAGAAAGGTATCTGAAAAAAGCACACAAATTATATTTTTTTTTTATTTTGGGCTTTTATGCCTTCATTGGATAGGGGCAGTTATGAACCATACTCCAAACCCAAGAACATTTAAGGCAGCTTTTGAAAATTGTGTAGGAACCCACTGTTCGACAGCTTCTGCATGATCTGCTTTTGCTTTTGTGTGTACTGCCTGCTTTTGGTATCCTTTATTTGCTTTCTGTTACTAACAAGCAGCTATTAAATCTGAGCAAGTTTTTAGCCATAACAAGTGAAAGGAAGCTACCTTTGCCTTCACCTATGTCTATAAATCAAGATTTGTATAATTAAAGTGCATACTGAGGGCATTCTGCATGGAAATCCTGTAGCTTGTACCTATTATTGCAGCTCGTTGCCTTCTTGGACCAAGTTAAAAATTGTTCACAGGCAGAGAATTTTTATAATTTGGTTGGCCTTTTGAAAAGTCTCTGAGCTCTCTTGATGCCAGATATGTCTGCGCATTGTCTTTGTTTTCCAACTACAGACAGTTTAGTCTTCCTCTTTGCTGTGCTGCATGTCATGTGTTGTGTTGCCATGGTAACAGGAGAAGTACCAGCGTGAGCAGGAGAAACTGAAGGAGGAGTGGGAGAAAGCACAGAAGGAGGTGGCAGAGGAGGAGAGGAAGTACCATGAGGAGGTGTGTGGGTGTGTTTTCGCTTGACGGCACATGATATTTACCTGTGATGTGTTTCTCTGCTTAGCAGTATCAGCTGAATTGTATATTATCTGTGTGCATTTGAGATTTAAAAGTAGTATTTCTGACTGCTAATCTTAGCCCATATGACCACTAGATTGTGGTTTAAAATTCACCTACACTCCCATTACAACAGGAACGTCGGATACTGGAGGAAACTGTGACACCTCTGACGCCCCACTCCTCTGCCCTGCCGTCGCCCAGTCGAGGGGAGCTTTCCTCCACCTCAACTGATCCTCACGACACTATCGTCCGTTCGTTGGCTGACTGGGAACGTAAACAGGGACTGCTGGAGAGGCAGTTGGTGAATAGTTCATTGATCATAATATGAGCTATATGCTTTCACACGGTATCAATTCACCCTAATATGAACAGTGGTCATTACCCCTACATATGACATGTTTTTTTTTCATTGCTAATGAAAAGGGCATTTTTGTTTGTTTTGGGAGTAGCTCCACCAATACTAACATAAGACCAGAATAATTCCCATGAGGCAGACGAGACATGCAGGAGTGTTTACACTAGTTTGATACCTCGTTGACCTGCTGAATTTGGATAAAAAAATGTGCAATTTTCAATTTACATTTACTCTATACATGAATGTTTCTGATGCAAAATCTCCTTAATGTCTGCACAAAATTACATTATTAAATTTGTGATTGATAATATATGGTTGTGAACTTACCACAACCACATACAGAGCATTTCCTTTCATTTCAATAGCATTTATAATAAGTAGAAAAGGCAAAGAACAAACTCTGATAGTCTATAATGCATACTTCAGTAGGTTTCCAAGCTTATGCAATTTTATTAGTCTGTGGAGCTTTCTAAAATAAAAAAAACATGTCACCCAGTGTAAAAGTGTGACTTCCTGATATGTTTTTAGTAGTTACTGAACAACTATAGAACCCATCAGCAAAGAAGAGTAAGCTAAATCAGATGTTTGATACAGACAATACTTGTCAGAATATTCAATTTCTTATAAGTTGTGGTCTTTTCATTGAACTTCCTGCTAAATTCATTACTTTTATATGGTTCAAGTTATTTTTGAAAGTCACTTAAGAAGACGTTCATGTTCAGCTAACAGTTTCCTGTTTCTTACTGTCTGACACAGAGGGGCAGCACAGAGAGTGTGGATCTGAAACGGAGAGAAAATGACTGGACTAGTGACATCAGCACCACTGATGACAGCATGAAAACAGGCAGAAGGTTGGTTAAGGTGTCTCAAAGGAGTAAATGTTACATTTTAGAAGAAATTCTGAATCCACTGTAGCATTTAATGAGGCTTAAATGCCAAAACACTGTTCTTTATTTGGCCATAAGTATGAGGGGTTTTGTTTTGTTTCTGTTTTTTGTTTTGTTTTTTCAAGTGAACATGCAGATGAGTTGAAAGGTTTAGTTTTTAATTGAGAGACATTTTCATTTTGGATACTTTCAGTAAAACTCAGTCAGCTTAGAAGAGAATTGCTCTCAGGTTAAAACGATGAACTAAGAAATGTTAAAATGATGCTCAGTGAGACTCATCGGCCTGTTTTATGTGGTGAAACTCAAATCTTGCAGTCTTTGGCCATGACAGTATTTTGTTTTGTGTCTTTATCTGAATTCTGTGTATTTTTGACAGTAGACCAATCATTTCAACACATTTCTCTCTCTGCGATCATCAGCTCGATGAGTCAGAGCAGCAGTCAGGCAGAGAAATTCGGTCACAGCCTACAGAATGGCCAAAAGCTTCCTCCAGTGCCGGCCAAATCCTTGACTCCAGTCAAGAAACAACAAGAATTCCCAGCAGACGGCAGCAAACCCAGCAGTTCTGCAGGAGGACGAAGGTGTGTGAGAGAAAACAAGGCTTCAGTGCAGCTTCTGCCACAGTTCCTGAATAATAGTCTGTAATAATTTCCATTTGTTTTCATCTTCTAAATGGAGGTGGGTTTGAAGCATGCAAGCACATTATGCAGAATTTTATGTTATGCACATGCTTTTTTTTTTTTTCATTAAAAATCAGAAGTTGTCCTGACACATATAGTCTCCAAATATAGAATCTGTTCATGTTGCAGTGTGATTCTTTTAACATTGTTTTATTCTCTTGTGTCCATTTCCTTTAGCTTTTAAAAACATGAAATGTTCCTCATCTTTTTTTTTTAAGATACATTTTATCTCTGGTGTAAATGCACATTTTAAATAGTCACAATAGGAAACAGCAGGTTTCTAGTTGGAGTAAAAGTGCCAGTTAACCTGTTTGGCCAGCAGGTGGCATCTTGTACCTGCATTTTGCTTCATAGTCTTCTGCACTTAAAGCAGTATTATTGCATGCCATGACAGAAGTGTTTTAAACCTTATCAGGAGAATCATATACTGTAGTAACACATAACAATGCATTTTAATGGATGAAGTAATGCTGGATCTGCCCAAACATCACTGAGCAGATTTGGTTGTTGTTCTGTCTTGGATTGGCTCATGTCTGACTCTGACAGCCAATAGTGTCGCTGTAACTGTGAGTCATCATCATGTTGCATGTTGCTGTCCATTTCCAGGAGTGGTCCCATTGATAATAACATGGGCCGCAGCTCATCAAAACCCCCCTCAGCATGCCCACCACCGTCTGACACACTGCCTCCAGCACCCAACAGGTATTGCATCACAAATGGCCCACATGGAGGGAAGGGAGCGTGTGATTCATTTCTGCATTGTTATTTTCTGCTTTGCTGCCTGCATTTCTCCGCCCAGCTCATAATATGTACCAGCAGCATTCACCCTTCAACCTGCGTGGAATTTCAATAGAACCAAAGAACGATGGAGTCGAGAAGTAGAAGTCAGTAGTAGTCATTAATTTTATGTAATCTATTTCTTCGTTGTACAGGGAGCACATTCACACAGATAGCTCCAAATGATCAGTTATCCATCTTTCAAGAAGTTATTATTCTTTTATTTCAGTTAAGATGTCATTAAAATACAATTAACAGCACACAGAAGAGAACAAAAACATACATGTATGCCATGATGTCAGCAAACACAGACAGGACAGCACTTACATTAATCTTTGCAACAGATATCTGCCTGCAGAATCTATAGGGAATGGATAAGACATCTGGCTTTCTGGTTTCTGTTTATAGTCAGAGTTTTATTAACAAATCGTGTTTGAGCAGGCTTTAGTTACACGCAGGTGAACAGTCCTTGTAGAGATCAAAAAAGGGCATGCATTTGCTGAAAGCATTGGCTACTGTCTGACGATAATATAGTTTTTTCAAATGTATCTGCATTCATAGACAGTGACTGGTAGAAGCAACAGGAAGTCTTGAGCTGAATACTCATCATGTGCTATCTGGATATCCTGGCTACACCAAAATCCCTGAAATATTGGCTTTTGCCCAAGAAGCTAAGACAGCATACTAGTCAATTAATTTCCAGATTTTAAGTATATGGACTCACAAGTTAGCAAACAATCCATCAAAAGAAGCACCATAAAAACAGAAGAGTAGACTATACTTCACTACCACACTTTTTTTTTTCACTCTTTCAAACATTGAGGATAGAATCTGATGTTTTGATCAGGATATTTATAGTTTGAGTATAAGCAGTCCTGGATGATGAACTGCATTTTTTCCTTTCTGTCTTCCCCAATATCCTAGAATGAAAAAAACATTGACAAATAAACTGGTTATTAACTGGTCCCTATTTGTCAAAGTAGCTTATCAGTGATTTTCTTTCTGTGTCTTCCTACCTCTCTCTCCTGTAGGTCTGTCAGTGGGAAGAAGCTGTGTTCCAGCTGTGGTCAGCCATTGGGGAAGGGGGCCGCCATGATCATAGAGACCCTCAGCCTCTATTTCCACATCCACTGCTTTAAGGTTAATGAAAGAGAGAGTGCTCATTTTTGTCATTTTCTGTTTTATTTTGCATATTATATTGTCCAGATTAGATTAGATTAAATGACCAGCAGTGTTAAAGGATAAGAGTGGGGAAATTATTGTTTTTTCTTACCATTTATGTTTATTTTTTTTTACTGTTAACAAATCCCATGAAAATACAAAAACCAGCAGATTTTTTTACTTGCAAGTAAAGTCAATATTCAATATGTAGTTCCACTATTATCACAAAATATTGTTAGTGAAGATACACTGTCCTACTTCTGAAAATTAACTAATAACTAGCTCAGCACTTTGATTAATGTCTCCTAAAAAAACTATAGTACCTGATTGGTTAAGTAAATTATTTTGGCTTAAGAAATGTCCGAATATATATGGATAGACAGGTGACAAATTACAGGAAAACCCTGAATCTGAGGGGTTCTGGGTTTGGGTTCACATTAGAGAGAAGGGTGACTGTCAAAGTTGTTCTGAGTAATAACCTTTAACCTATGATGAAAATATTTCTGTCCTGGTAGGAGTATGCCCTTCTATGAAGAAAATACCCCCCATTTATAGGGCATGAGGGTCATTGAATGGTTTGAGTATGAAAATTATGTGAATAATATGCTTCGCAGTCACCAGATCTCATCCCAGTTAAACACCTATAGGATAATTTGGACTAATGTGTTAAACAGCACTCTCCACCGTCATCGAAACATCAATGAATATCTAATATCTTGTTTCATTTCTCCACTTAAGTTTTTCAGACTTGGAGAATCAGTGCCAAGGTACACTATATTGCCAAAAGTATTTGCTCATCTGTCTTCACATGCATATGAACTTGAGTGACATCCCATTCTTAATCCATAGGGTTTAATATGATGTCGGCCCACCCTTTGCAGCTAAAACAGCTTCAACTCTTCTGGGAAGGCTTTCCACAAGGTTTAGGAGTGTGTTTAGTGGAATTTTTGACCATTCTTCCAGAAGCGCATTTGTGAGGTCAGACACTGATGTTGGCCGAGAAGGTCTGGCTCTGATTCATCCCAAAGGTGTTCTATCAGGTTAAGGTCAGGACTCTGTGCAGGCCAGTCAAGTTCTTCCACACCAAACTCACTCATCCATGTCTTTATGGAGCTTCCTTTGTGCACTGGTGCACAGTCATTTTGGAACAGGATTGGGCCATCCCCAATATGTTCCTACAAAGTTGGGAGCATGAAATTGTCCAAAATGCCTTGGTATGCTGAAGCATTGTGTGTGTGTGTGTGTGTGTGTGTGTGTGTGTGTGTGTGTGTCTATATGCATATAT
>VUQS01047085.1:0-12600 GCA_015108495.1 Heterochromis multidens
ACAGCATTCTGCAGTGCCATGCAATACCCTCTGGTATGCGCCTAGTTGGTCAGGGGTTCATCTTACAGCAAGATAATGACCCAAAACATAAGTCCAAGCTATGCCAGAACTACCTCAGGAAAAAAGAACAAGATGGTAAGCTTGAAAACATGGAGTGGCCAGCACAGTCTCCAGACTTAAACCCCATCGAGCTGGTTTGGGATGAACTGGACAGAAGAATGAAAGCAAAGCAACCTACAAGTGCCACACATTTATGGGAACTTCTGCAACAGATATGGGAAGAACTTTCTGAAGAAGATTGGATTTCTATTGTAGAAAGAATGCCACAAGTGTGTTCAGCTGTTATATCTGCCAAAGGTGGCTACTTTGATGAGTCAAAAGTTTAGAATACATTTTGGTCTATAAATTGATTCCATGATTTCTTTTTTAACTCCAATTGCTTATTTCATTTCAGGGTGCAATGAGACATTAGACTGCATAATTTTCAATAAAAAACTGGAAAAATTGGGGTGTTCTAAAACTTTTGACTGGTAGTGTAAATCAAAGTAATATTAAATATAAATTGGGTGAAATGATCATCACAGTACTAAAAAAACAGCAAATATTCACATTTAAGTAGTCTAAACTAATACATTTTCATTTTGTTTTCTGTCAGTCAACCAATCAACTGACTTGTTGTTTCCACTTTTATTAATAAGTTGTCTTTATTGTCTCAGCATGGTGCCTGGCAGTTGTTTGAGATGTGTTTTTAATGGTTAATTTTCTGTGCTTTAAAATAAATTAGCTTCGGCCCATTTCTTGGCAGCAGTATACAGTATATTTTCAGTATAGTCCTGGTATACAGCAAGAAAAACCTCCAGCTGGTGATAGAATAAATGTGGATCCTTTCAGCCACAAAGACCAGCCCTGTGTGAAACTCTACCTCAAACAGTCCCCAAACATAATAATTGAAAACCACAGAGGCAAGAGAAACATAGAAACACATATTAGCCTATGTGTGTCCTGTAGCTGCAGGCTGTCTTTTGAAAGCACGCTGTCAGATTAATTTTCAACCTCTCAATCTGAAAGTCCTGCTGATGGCGAGGTTTGGTTTATCCTGCCTGTTCATTGTGGAACTACATTTGCAACTGATAGAGCACCAGAAATCCATGCTGCTTTCTTTTTGTATGCCCACAATGTCTACTGGGTGTGGACAATAAAAAGAAATGGTGGTGTAGTTTAAACAGTGTGGTATGTAGGAGGCGGTGAATGAAAATCAGTTAAAAGGTTGTTACATGTTTGGGCTAAAACTACTGACAAATAAATGTCATCTTAGTCAGTTGTTTACTATTGATGGACAGAATTATAAAGCAAGTGCTGTCTAATAGACTGGTTATGTTCTGTTATACTCACTGGAGGATCTCCTGCTTTTTCTGGGACCACATGAATTGGATTCATTAGGATTCATGTTGGGATGCTGTCTGCTTTTCTTACTCAATGGCTAACAACTTGTCAGCAACGACTTGTCATCCTCTTTGACTCTTAGAGTGACCGTAACTGACAAAATGGACCAAATGTTCTATTCAATATGACCTGAAACTAGTCACTGAGCCCATAAAGTCATCACGGAAGTGTTTATGAAATCACAAAGAAAGGGAGTTGAGGGCTGTTTTCCCATTGACATTACAACCAGAAGCCTTTTTGTCACCCCCTGTTGGTCTGTAGAAAGAATGCAAGTTTAAGGCACTTGTGCGTTTTATTCACTTATCAGACCCGGAAGCTGCGTCCATATTTTACACTGTCTATCTTAGAAATACTGATTAATAGCACAGGCATGCTTGTTGCTATTCCGGAGACAAATGACTAGCGAAGTCAGGTAGGCATTTGAAATACCAGGGAATTCTAATATTCTGAAATCTAACTTTAACCCAGCAAAGTAACATAATTCTGTCCAGAAGAAGGCCCGGCAGAGGTTGTACTTCCTGCAGCAATTTAGGAAATTCAACCTGCCACAGGAGCTGCTGCTCATCTTCTACACTGCCATCACCCAGTCTGTCCTCTGTACATCAATCACTGTCTTTTTTTTGTCTTTATTGGATAAGGGATCAGTGTAGACAGACAGGAAAGCAGAGAGAGAGAGGGGGAAGACACGTAGCAAAGGGCCACGGGTCGGACTCAAACCCGAGGTGCTGCATTCCAGCTATGTGGCATGTGGTCACCTGCTCACCCACTGAGCTAAACTGGTCAGTCGCTGTCTGGTTCGGCTCAGCCACGAAGCAGGACAGGGCCAGACTGCAACGGACAATCAGGTCTGCAGAGAGGATCATCGGTGCTGATCTTCCCTCCATCCAGGACCTGTACAGGTCCAGGGTTAGGAAACGGCCAGAAAACATCTCTTCAGACCCCTCACATCCTGGACATAAACTGTTCAAACTGCTGCCTTCAGGCAGGCGCTACAGAGCACTGTTCACAAAAACCAGCCGCCACAGAGACAGTTTCTTCCCCCAGGCTGTCACTCTGATGAACACTGTGAAATAACCCAGCTATATCATTCAGGTCATATTCACATATGCACATTGCACTACTCAGTTTGCACTTATAGTTTGTATAGTTTCTTAAGACTTTCTGTAACTTGTTGAATTCCTTGTTTGTGTGCACAAACTAGGCCAAATAAAGATGATTCTGATTCTGATTCTGATAATTCTGATTATTCACTGGAAATGGTAACCCCACCCCAAATTAGTCCATATGTCTATGAGTCCCAATCTTATCCAGATTATGAGAGTAAACAGTACAAACCACCTCAGCAACAATAATTAATGGCTCAGTCACGCTAGAGTAAAAACCTTCTTGCAACTAGAAAAACCGCAAATAATTGCCATCTGATTTATAAATATAAACTGATTTCGAACATGTTGCAATCAATCTGCACCAACTTGTCTCTGCAATAGGAGACTCAAGTCAGCTAGTTATATTCTGGTGAAGAAAAGCTACTTTCAGCTTGTCACAAGGGGTCACCACAGCAGGTAGCTCGTAGCATCTTTTGATTTTTGAGTTTTACACTGGATGCCCTTCCTGACGCAACCCCAGAGGGATTTGTGTCTCCGGCTTGAATCAACCCAGCAACCTTTCACTTGCTAAGCGAACATGTAAACCCCTACACCGGTAATATTCCGATATAAAAGCAAGGCTGATGAGCTCATATGTCATTTTTCTGTTAAACTGCCATCTGGCAGCAACTATGTCACTGTTTGTGGAGGAATTTCTGTTTCAAATCTATGATCTATGATGAATTTTAACTTATCATAACTATAGCTTGCTCTTTCATAATGGACTAAGGCCTCAGTCGTGCAAGCCTAGGGAGTAGTCAGTGACCCCCTGGCAACTACAGATCAGTGAGGAAATGTGTGTATTCCCCAACCAGTTGGTGAGTGGTTGCTGGAGGTTGCTAGTCGCAAGGTTTGTGACACACGTTTTTTTTAAAGTTTTACCACCGCTTAGCTAGTAGTTAGTCGGCATTTCCCATGAAAGCTGCAGGCGACTGTGGCAATCTGCTAGTGACCAGAGCAATCACAAGGAGCCAGCAACCACTCGCCAACCAGTCAGGCAATAGACAATTTTCTCTCGCAACCAGTGGCTGCCAGATGGTCGCAGACTGGTCTTTAGGCCTATGTGACTAGGACCTAAGAGACCCTCAAGGGATTCCAATGTACAATTCACCTTGCCCTTTAGTCAGCATAACAGTGGTGACATACATATTAGCTATGTGCTCCAACCAATTTTTAAAAATCACTCCTTCACCTATACATATTTGTATGGTCCTTGCTGCAGCCAGAAAAGGTGGTACCAACCATCATTTAAGCCAAACTTAGCTACGATTATATCACTGACTCTTTCTTCCATCTTGATAGTTTAAAGAATTGCATTAGTTTAGCAAGTATTTTTTCACAAACTGAAGCACTGTAAAAAAACCTACAATTGAACTGAATCCATTTAATACGTTTTTCAAGAGATTTCACTTTAAACTATAAATATAAATTACCTCATGGGGGCACTAGAAGAAAAGTCACTGGATTACCAGATTTTCAATCTATCCAGTGGATGTGGTTGCATTACATTCTGGACCAAAGAGCAACTGAGTGAATGTCACATCGACATCCATAAAGCAATTACACAACCATGTTCAAATATGCTCTGCCTCTGACCCGTAAATGGTACAACTGGTGATCCTGGTTCTACTGGTGAAATTTGTTGCAGTATTGATATAATGCATTTAAGCAATAAGAAGCACATGTGATGCACATGGTGTACCAAATCCTATCATCATTCTGAAATGACCGTGACACACATTGCATAAGACAACTCCTTCTTGTTTCTCAAATCACCCTATTTCCTTTTTTGTCTTTGCAGAGTTAACACACTCCCTAGTGAGAGAAAACAAACGATTTTCTATTAGTTCTCAAGATTCAAACAGTGAGTGTGACTCACCATTGGCTTATACAACACAAACCTTCATAGTTCTCTAAGCTCTCCTCTCCTATCCTCTCTCCTTCTGTCACTCCTCTCATTCTGTCTTTCTCTCTCCATTTTCTTCACCATCGTGCTTAGTCTCAAGGGTAGACGAATGTCCTCTTCCATTTGGCTGCTATTTTGGTCTCCATGTCAACAAGATATGAGTCACCACACCCTCCAAAAACGTGGACACAATCACTGAAACAAGCTACTAATAATACAGCAATCAACCAGTTAATTCACTCCTCACACATGACCGTGCGTCAGTCATGCTCCATTTGAACAGCTGGCCCAGTGATGAGAAGATGAATAAAACTATGTGAACATTTGAACAAAGCATCGCACTGTAAGCATTTTCTTCTAAAGGAGATGAGCCTATTTTTACATGCTGCAGTTAAAGCACTTTCCACACAAAAAACATAGGATCACAGCCTCTGTGTGCATGTGTGTGTAGAATCATGTTTTGTAAGGGTCTATTTATCTATCTATCTATCTATCTATCTATCTATGTTTTCTACTGGCAAGCAGCATTCCAGATTAACCCAATTTAGTGTAATTAAGGCCATTAAAATTTGTTTAAGGTAGCTAATTTGATGTTATTCATCTACTAATCAGTATTAGCTCTGCATATTAGCGTAGCAGCCTCACTTAATTTACAAATCATCAGAAGTATGCACAATGTGTCAGCTTTGTTTGGTTGCGGAGTTAAACATTCTGATTAATACATTATGATAATGATTGTGTGCGTGCTAAGCTGTCAGCTATATAATCTTACAGAGGGAGGGTTCAAGGGTTTAGTCAGCAGAAGATGCCTTTTGTGTGCATTTTTAGTTTTTTTCCCCAGCTTTCCCTCTGTGACAAAATACACAGATGCTCAAGAAAATGACACATAAGCCATTTCACTCATGAACTGCTGAGAATGTTGGGAGACTCATTGTCTACAGTTGTCCCTTTTCATGTGCATTCTTCAGTTGATTAGAAGTCTAAATGATATATAAATGGTACATAGCCATTTAAATGATGAAAGGTTAAATTTGGTCTTTTTTTAATCTTATTTTGATGGCTACACATTTGATATTTGCATTTGAATAAAACCTAATGTCTACAAGCAATGATGACTAAATAAGATATGTCCCAAGCTGGTCTACTAAATGTTAAACCAGTACTAAAATCATGCTGAGCTAATCTGTTAAGCCACAGACCGGAGGCATGATGACACAGGAATATAATTTATACATGGAAATACACTCACCAGCCATTTTATTAGGCACATATTGCTAGAAACAGGTTGGACCCCCTTTAATTCTTCATGGCATAGATTGAACAAGGTGCTAGAAACATTCCTCAGAGATTTTGGTCCATATTGACATGATAGCGTCACACAGTTGCTGCAGATTTGTCAGCTGCACATCTGTGATCTGAATCTCCTGTTCCACCACATCCCAAAGGTGCTCTGTTGGATTCTGATCTGGTGACTGTGGAGGCCATTTGAGTACAGTGAAGTTATTGTCATGTTCAAGAAACCAGTTTGAAATGATTTCAGCTTTGTGACATGGTGTGTTATCCTCCTGGAAGCTGCCATCAGAAGATGGGTACACTGTGATCATAAAGGGATGGACATGATCAGCAACAACACTCAGGTAGGCTGTGGTGTGTAAAAAATGCTCTTTCGGTATTAAGGGGACCAAAGTGTGCCACGAAAATATCCCCCATACCATTACACCACCACCAGCCTGAACTGTGCATCCAGCATGGTTTTCTGCTGCTGTAGCCCATCTGGTTCATGGTTCAATGTGTTATGTGTTCAGAGATGCTCTTCTGGATACCTTGGTTGTAATGAGTGGTTATTTCCTATCAAGTCAAAGCAGTCAAGTCATTCTCCTCTGACCTCTAACATGAACAAGGCATTTGAGAACTGCAGCTCTGGATGTTTTCTCATTTTCAGACCATTCTCTGTAAACCCTAGAGATCTTACATCTGGCACCTACAGCCATGCCACATTCAAAGTCACTTAAAGCACCTTTCTTCCCCAGTTTAATGCTCAGTTTATCTTGTCATTGACTACATGCCTAAATGCCTGAACTTGCTGTGCATTAAAGCATAGTATAGATTTATTAAAGAACAGGTATAACTAACAAAGTGGTTGGTGAGTGTACATAAGTGGCATGGCCATTTTTTAAAATTTATATATCATTTATACTTCATATCAACTGAAGAATGCTCAGAATGAGAATGAACAACTGTGGAAAAGTCTTTTAGAAGTCTTTTAGAAGTGGACATCACATGCCTCTCTCATCACAGAAATTGTCAAATATCGTTATAGCCTATTGAAAACAACAAATTTACATTATCATTAATAATTTAACTGAATGGTCTAAAAATGAGCTATATATTCCCCGAATCTCACAGACTAAATATAGACCACTTTTAGACCAGTCAATAAATAATATCAAATTTTTTTTGTGCATCTTGGGACATTTAAAACTGAGGCTATATCTAGTCTTCACATAGCTTTGCTATCATGGAATTTGAGTTATTTCAGCACAAAATATGGACTTATTTGGCCTTCAGTTAGTTGACTCATCTATGTACCTAATTTTGAAGTACTGTCATCCAAGTTTAAATCCTTTATCATTAAACGTTATTTTGTCTCATAGTAACACTTTAATGCTACAGTAATACAAAGAATGTATATATACAGTTTAAATATAAATCATGTAAACAAGCCACACTGTGTACTAAGGAAAAACATAACACTGTACAGAAGCCAAAGTTTATAGCCCTAAGTATAGAAAATAGTATTTCTAGCTCACCACTCATGTGCAAAACTAATTAATAATTTCTCAGCTGATGTCCTCCATGAGAGACATCAGAGGGTTGAATCACGTCACTGGGTCTCTCTTGCGCGCATATTTCTGCCAGCACAGTTAAGCAAGGCTTTCCCAAAGACCTCTAGGCATTTCTGTGTTTGATGAGATGCTGTTAACAAAGGAGCCGTGAAGCAAAGAAATGCAGACTGCAGACAGACTGTGGCAATATAAGCCTTGTAAAATAGGTAGAAATTATGAATAATGTGACATATATTTAACATGTTAGATTAGTCAACTGTAGATCAACAATAAGAGAGAGCTTGAAATGCTTCAATCCATCTGATTTCAGCTGTCAGTCACAAGGACTGCTTTGTTTTCTTTTTCTACAACATTGCTGGGATTTGCTTTACAATTGATGATCTACTTCATTCAGCAAAAATGCATAAACCCAAAACACAAATGCATTTGCACAGTGGCCTTCCTAGACACAAGGCCATAGATGAATGAAGCTTATTTTCACATTTTAACTACACAAATCTAGTGACAATTCTCTGTGGGTTTGTCACTGCACTACCAACCCTTTTCAAATTTACATATTTGTGAACCATAGAGAAATATTGATTATTGCCTGTTTAAAAAGTGACATGCTGCTGCATGCAATGCTGAACAACCAAGCCAGCTAGTAAGCGATAACACATGAGCTCATTTTAAGTGAATTGATGAGAGAATAAAACATTTTGCTCTGCTGAAAATTGGAACAGTGAAGCTTGCAGGACATTGCTATCCTAAAAAATGATCCCCACATGAACCCTTTGAGAAATTTTGATTGTGATTATGTCCACCTTAGTGGCAAAAAACTAAAGTCATACCATTATCTCCTGCTTCTTGTTTCTGCTGTCCTGCTCAACTTTAACCGTCCAGGTCTTACAGCTACTAATATTTGTGATTTAAATTCTGAGACTTTATTCAAATTAACTTGGATTAGATTAAAATCGAAAAGCTTAAATTCCCACATGGCTGGCATTACAAGCAACAAATAATGAAGAGTGCAAAGTTTGAAGTCACAGCATCCAAACAACAGATGTAACAAGTCCCAGTGTCCCTAGAACAGGCATCACCAAGCTGGTAAACTAGA
The DNA here is from genome assembly GCA_015108495.1 of Heterochromis multidens. NCBI lineage: Eukaryota > Metazoa > Chordata > Actinopteri > Cichliformes > Cichlidae > Heterochromis > Heterochromis multidens. The sequence continues at coordinate 8,437 of VUQS01047085.1, forward strand.
TCTGGCCTGCTAACATTTTTTTTCTTACACAAGCCTAACATGGTTTGTATAGCTTCTGAAAATATTTGCACAATTAAAACCATTAAAATTAATGAAGAAATTATAAATGTTTTGATTAATGAATAAATGAATATCCTTAATAATCTTACATCTAAGGTTTAAAAAAAAGTAGGGTGATGTGGTATTGTATGTGTCAAAGGCATTAACTAAGATATAAAAAGAACACAATAAACATACAGAACTAATTTAAAAACAACTGAACGGTCTCTGTCAAAGCCCTGAATGGGATAGCCAGCAGACATTTTAAGAATAAAAAGTTTAACTCAAAGATCATGATAAAATGAATGGACGTTAAAGAATAAAGAGATATAGAGATATAGAGAATGCCTTTCATTCTCAACCTCTTCCAAACTACACAGATGACACCGTCTGCACTCCTCTGGGACTTAATGGAAGCGTCCAGTTTCCAGAGCCAAAGGCAGGATGCCAGGTCTTAACTGAGCACAAACAGACCACTGAGCTCTGCCCAGGTTCAGGGTGACATATTGCTCAGGATAGTAAATGTGCGTAATAAACACAATATGTTCTCAGTTTGCTTAGTATTTCTTCTGAACATTTTTCTTGATAAACACTACAAATACTATAATAAGTCCCTTTCACTTCTATTGCTATTGAAGCAATCCCAGTAAAAGTTTTGTTTAGTGAGTAACTTCATTGTCATGCAGTGAACCTATTCCATAATGACAGCAAGTCACCCTTTTTTGGTAACTTCACATGGTTCCTATATCACTGCATACTCACAGTTTGTTCAATCATTTTTCAGTTTATCACCTTCCTGCCACATATTTCAAAACATGCACAGGTACAAGATTTAACAAGGACCTTTACAGAGCTAGCCTTTTTTAGTACAACACCCATAAAAACACAGCTTCTGAAAACTAAGGTAAAACCTAAATATTTGAAATGACCCACTGAAAAGCCATTTATTTTCTAAAATGCATGATCTGACCCATTTACTAGCAGCCAGTAAACTGTTAAATTATTTATATGAAATCCAAACAGTGTAGGGGAAAAAACAACCAGTCTTTACTCATTAATTTGCTTGATAGCATTTGAAGCTTTATAAAGTAACCAATCAATACCAGATTTCTGTAGATTGAATGTCATGATTTACACTGTCAATACCCTTCTTCAAATCCAAGTCCCTTCCTGCATTTTTCCATGAATGAGTGCACACAGAGAGTATAAACTGATGAGCTTAAACATTGCGGTACCTGCTTAATACTGGGCCTTCACTCAAAAATGATTTTTCACCCTTAATAAACATGAAGCAATAATTTTGAGTAAAATGAAACTGAAATATATCAAATCAATGGTTCATTTATTCAAATACTTAATCTTTAAAGAAAATGTGCTTGGTATAAACTGAATGTATACTAATCAAGCAAATTTCATTTGACCAGATTCCATTAAATTTAATATTTTACATTGTACTTATGTAACAAAATTACATGGAACATTTACATGTATTTAAATTAGTTAAAGTCAGCATTTTGGGCAGAACATTTTTTTTTGCATGTTTGAGGGTGTCCTGTGTTGTCAGGCAGCAGTTAACGTATGCAAAAAGATGCAAATGGGTTTGAAATGCTTTTGGGAAAAAGCAGAGCAGCAGCTCTGTCAAACTCTCCACTTACAGACAACCCTCTTGGCAATGCCAGTGCTACCTAGCATATTTATCTGGCCCTTTCCAAAACTGATAGTATATTTTAAGTACATAAAGAAAACAAAACAAAACATTCTGATAGAAGACACTTGTACGATTTAAAATGTTTATTCCAAAATTCAATGTACTTTGTCATAGACAAATTGGGTCAAATATGTGTAGTCAACAAGCGCCCTACAATTTAAAACTATTTATTTCTATGAGAACTTTTGTCATTACATCTCTTAATTAAACTGTAAGCCTAATAAGAAAGATTAAAAAGTTGCCAAGGTGGTATGTGTTTTCCCAAAACTTAGCTTTAAAAAAATTATTAAAAGCTTTTTCATAAATTTCATATTGTGTGTTAGAAATACACTATAATAAAATATATTTAAAGGGAAACCCTTGGCAGAGTTGACATAACTAACAGAGTTTACCACCTGAAGTTACAGATTAAAATTTGCTGCTGACAGTTAAACAATTTTTTTAATGTAAAAACAGCCAAACTCCAAATGTCTCTGTTTAGAACAGTCCAGTTTTGGTTTGCTGCATCATCAGACATTACACTGAGTTGTTTAGTTTAAATTTTCATGTTCGGTGTTGTTGACGTCTATGTGAGGGCAGAGCCTCGGCAAACACTTAATGTTTTTAAAACACAACAGTTGGCGGTCAGATGTGATTGTCCTCTCCAGTAAGTTCATAACTTGCTGTGTTTAATTTGAGAGAATAAAGCCCTGTCATAATTTACACATTATGCAAGTAAATATGTACTAGACTGCATAAAGGCGTATGGACCAAAGTATCTAAATCTGGACACAGAGATTCCAGTTCTCTGTGTGGACATGCTAAGGTTTTTTTTTTTTGTTTTGTTTTGTTTGTTTTCCTTCATCTTCAGGCCGTGAAGAACTGTAGGCATTTCAAAAGTGAAAACAATAATGATGGCAAAAGATGCAGAAGGAAAAGATTATTGGTATAATTTATATACTAATTTCTTTTTTTATACAAGTACATTGCAAACTGTAACATAAGTAAAGTGTTAAACTGTTTTAGTGAGCAAGCTGCTCTCATAAAGCACAGACTTGTTCAGTGTGTGTCTGCTCTGGACCCAGAACTCTCTTTGCCCTCTAATGATGAGCAGTGCAAAGGATATTTAAAAAGCAAACTCTGCCAAGTGAACCCACATAAAATATTTAATAATTTTGATTCCCACCACTGTATAAGCAGCCCATCACCTTCATTTATGGGGCAGAACATGTGGTTTTATCAGGATAAGGTCGGTAGGGTTTCATATGAAGAAGTCAGCTCTAATAAAGACCCTGCCCGACTACACGGGTATTTCAGTGATTCTGGCTGACTGCACGTCTTTTCAAATAGAGCTGTGGACATCCAACAGTCTTCAGTCCCATCTTTGTTAGGATAGGCTTTAATATATTCACAGAGCTTTGTAATAGTGGGACTAAATATTTAAAGTTTGTGCTGTAGGTGGTATTGACATCAAAATGCCACAAAAGGACACACTCTCAAAGATTTTCTTTGTTTTAACCTATTTTCTGTGAGTTATTCAGAAGTAAACTGAGATACCCTGACATGGAGGGTGATCACTTGACAATCTGAACCGTTTATTACAAACTATTTACGATTAAGGACCTGTAACAGATTACAGAAACACCCAAAACTGGCCATTACCTCGTAAATACTATTAATGTAGTAGAATTTCACCTACCAAACTGAAGCAAAAACTACTTGGGCAATCTATAACGTACAAAGCAACAATATTTGTCAGATAAGTACATTTGAAATGCTCCAAAAGGCACCAACAGCCCAAATATGGTGGAGAGATCCACAGCAGTAACTCACATCAGCAGGGGTGAATCTGCTATTAACCATGCTATAAATATCTCTTGATGCATGCTCAATAATCCAGGTAAAAGAATCCCAAAAAGTTGAATCTGTTCATCTGGACATAGCGTTTTTTAGTGGGAGAAGCAGTTAGAGCAGGACAACGCTATTGACCGGACCTCATACCACAGGTTATACCCAGGGGAAGCTACACCAAGTCTGTATGGTTTACCGAAGATACATAAACAGGGTGTACCTTTAAGACCAATTGTCTGCATGATCAACTCGGTCACCTATAACATCTCAAAGTTTCTGGCTTCGGTCCTCAACCCGTTGGTAGGCAGCACCAAACACCACATCCAGAACACTTTGGAATTTGTTGAGAAGGTGAGAGATGTCATTATGGAGGCAGATGAAACAATGGTCTCGTATGATGTTACATCTCTCTTCACTTGTGTTACAGTTACTGAAGCAGTGGAGGTAGTTCGTAAGAGATTACAGGATGACCCCAACCTCAGCAACAGGACCACCCTCAACACTGACCAAGTATGTCTGCTCTTGGAGCTGTGTCTTCAGTCCACGTATTTCACATACAAGGGCCAGTACTACAGGCAGAACCATGG
>VUQS01047086.1:0-11758 GCA_015108495.1 Heterochromis multidens
AGGCCATTTTTTCACACATTGTTATAATTCTGTTCTTGACTATCTGCTGATATTTTTGATTTCGTGGTGCAGTTTGTGATATTTACTCAATCCAGCATGAAGTTAAATGAAAATTGCATTTTTTTTCATTTTTGTGACTAAGAATTTAATTTTAAAAATTATTCTGTGTTTTATTTTGGGATTATTGTAAAATATAACTATATACTATTCAGAAATTGTCACTAGTTGTCTTTTGCAATGTGAAGTTTTTTTATTAGTGTGTGCTCAAATTTGGGACTTTACAGGACTGCTTGAATTCTTTTCATATTTTAACTAGCCAATGTGCAGACATTTTTTTGATGTATCTGGCCCAAATTACAGATCCTGATTCATTTTGATGGCAAGAAAGACCAGTGAAAATTTCAGGCTTTTATCCTTAACAATTTTTGAGATATTCATGTTCAAACATTGACGCAGATTTCTATGTGCAAAACAAAAATGGCCTGAAAGTGGATCGACGGACCATTTAAAAAATATATATATATATCCTGAAAAGCATTTGATATATGAAACTAAAATTTCACAGAAATCAGATCGTCGGAGACAATCGAGCAGCAGGCCTGTGTTGACTTGAAATGGAATGACCCGAAAGCTACTATACATTTGTATTAAATGGAGCATGTTGTGGCCTTCATCAGGATCATCATAAAACATATTACAAACAACATTTTTAATAGGATAGGTATAGAGTTGTGTATTCATTTTTAAAACGTTGCCTTTGAAACGTTTTATGGTGACCCTGGGGTGGCTGTAGCTCAGGAGGTAGCGCAGGTCATCTACTAATTGGAAGGCTGGTGGTTCAATCCCTGGCTGCTCCAGTCTGCATGCCAAATACTAACCCCTAGTTGCTCTTCGGGTGTGAATGTTAGATAGAAAGCACTTAAGCTTGTATGAATGGGTGAATGAGGCATGTTGTATAAAGTGCTTTGAGTGGTCAGGTAGAGTAGAAAAGCGCTATATAAGAATCAGTTCATTTACCTAATGAGGGCTACAAGCCAAAACTCATCGGTGCATCAGTCAAACTATAAATTTGTTCCATGTACTATACTATAGTGTACACTTTATACCAAGTAGGTGTCATTGTAGCCTCAGACTTTAATGACACTAAGTTTAAAAGTGACAATCTGGACAATTTTGTTTTGTTTGTTCATTTGTTTTTGTTGTTTTGTGGCAAAGAAAGTATTTTCTGCTGTTCAGTATACCATATCTGCACTAAACAGGTAGCTTAGTTAGTGTATGTAACAAAATATGACCTCAGATTGTTTCCCTGACATAAAATAAGCCATGTTTTCCTTTAATAGTCCAGGAAAAACTCTCATTGCGACTAAAAATCCTTTTTTAACAGTTACTGGGGCACTGGCTAAGAAAGACATTTGCATAAAATTATCACTGTGGCCTAAATCATTCCATTTGCAATCCAATGAAAGCTGTATTTTGAAAGTAGAGGAGGTGTGTGTAGCATGAAGCCTGCAAAGTGACTGCGGTCTACCACGTTAGACTACTTTGGCCTTTATCCTTAATAAGACGGGAACAGTAGTTGAAGTATAAACTGGTCAGTTTGATTCCAGCCATTTTGCATGCAAAATGTCATCATAAGCAGGCTCAGCTGTGTACGAGAACTCACGTAAATCCGCCACAGGCTCTTAGGCTCCAGAAAGCCAGCCCAGAACTTGGCGACGGGGCCGGGTGGTTTAGCTTGTACCACGGGCTCCCTCGGACTGAGCTCCTGGTCCTTCAGCCACTGCCTCCGGAGCTTCGTTATCTGCTCAAAACGGAGCTTTTCGTCTGGTGTGTACCCAGACATCTCTTATTTACTGATATTCAACCTCAAAATACCTACAATGACACCATGGAGGACACTTCCCTCTGCAGGAAAGTGCACCAACGAAGAAGAAGAGCCGGAAACGTGACACGTAATGTACGATTCGAATAGTTCTAGTGCGCCACCTGCTGGCTGAGCGGACTACTGGAGGACTAATACACGTTCAAGGATTAAAGATTTTTGTTGTTATTCCAGCGCATTTATTCACATGGGGTGAAACGAAATTTATATAATACATATTTACGGTGTCATTTAGTATAAATAAGAAAGTTTTTCAAATTTTTGGTGCAAAGATACAGGTGGTTTCTCATGATTGTTACCTTTGGCTGGCAGCAGCAGAGATGACACAGCCTTCGGGGAGAAGCTGCTCTTCAGGCTGGTGCTTCTGCTCTTGATGCTCTGCAGCCTCCTGCCTGAGGGGAGGGGGACAAACAGTGTGTGTGATGAGTGAGTAAGGTCTTTCAAGATACAGGAGGCCCTTTTCCTGCATCTGCTCTGTGGTGGTTGGGAGGCTGCTGCCAACAGTCTTCTGTGCAGCACAGGACTCTCTTCTCCACCAGACATCTGTAGAATAAATTCAGGACTGAGCTCCCAAGTCCAGTGTGCCCAAGCCTCCTGAGAATATAGATGCGCTGGTGTGCCTTCTTAACAAGGAACAAAGTGTTGTGGCTCCAGGTAAGGTCCTCAGTGAGATTGGGAGACCATTTCCACAGCTTCCACAATTTCCGCCCCTCCTAAAATCCATCTCCTTTGTTTTCTTGACACTGATGCACAGATTATCCCTGCACCAGCTCCCCAGTTGCTTTACCTCCTGCCTGTAGTCACATTCAGCATTGTTGGTGATACATCACACCAAGGCTGTGTTGTCTGCAAACTTCACAATAGGACAGCGCACAGCCTTGAGGAGAGCCAGTGCTGAAGATGATGGGGGAGGAGGAAATGTCATGGATTTTAACAGACTGTGTCCTGCTGGTTAGGAAGACCAGGACCCGCTACAAGTTTTTGCACCAAAGTTTGTGGCGTTATTGTGTTGAAAGCAGAAGCAAAGTCCAGGAAGAGCAGATGTACATACTGGTCCTTACTCTCCAGGTGTGTGAGGGCCGTGTGAACCACTGATGAGATGGCATCATCTATGGTATGGTTTTTCCTGTTGGCGTACTGGGGCGGGTCCACAGTGACATTGATGGAATCCTTTATGTGGGCACCTGGTGCAAGGGGAGGTGTTTGAGTCCTCAAAGTAGGCAAAATAGAAGTTATTAAGAGCACCTTTAGTGTTATACTCAATGATGCACTCAATGTCTTTCCACATACTACATAAGTTGTTGGTGGAGAAGTGAATTTAGAAGTAAATTTTCTGGGCATATGTGGCCTTTGCCCTTCTGATGGCTGCAGCCAGGGCTCTCCCAGCCGCTCGGTTCACTATAATACAGTTACAGTTAGAAAACTCATTGACCTTGGCAGAAACCGACATAAAAAACATGCCGACGAGAGTGATAGCAGTGGTTTGATCCAGAAACTGGGCTTTAATGACCTAATTCGTGACACAACACTTTACAAACAAGAGCCTCACAGTGATCAGAACATAACGACAACCTGAAATAATTAGGTTTTCATCAACAATTAATACTGTATTTTTGGTACTGTCATGTCTCTGCCTCATCCTGTCCACTAGATGGCAAAATAAAACACAAGACTGACAGGGAGCCTCAACAGGCCTTTTAAAGGGACGAGAAGCGTATCTGTGACCCTGGCAGGGCATCGTCAGATCATGATTTCTTCGATCTAATGCCCTCTATTTAAAAACCTGCTGAGGGACCCTTTCATGACCACAAGTCATCATTGGCGATGAGTTTTGCGTCACTGCGACGTCACATGGTGATGACGTCGCACTTCAGAATAAAGCAAACCTTAATAAACCTTTTGATGTTAATTAAAATGGCAGAAGGCGAGAAAAGACACAATGACACTGTTAATATTTCATGAGCCTTTTTCTGAAAACTGCACAGATTCCTCGTTAAATGTCTTCTTTTCAACGTTCAAAGTTATTGGACTAACACTCGACAGCCTTTCACAACGGAAGCGTTTGTGAGTGCTTTTACTTTGAAACGACACCCGGAAGTGGTATTACTGTCAAAAAGTCCGACGCACGAACTCGGGGCTGACCGACCTGTTTCATACAGCATTATGAATGTAATTAGCTAGCGTCAGTTAATTTGTTGGCTTAAGGCTCAACAAAGAGACAGCTGATATTTATTAGCCTAACATTTCAGTAGCAGCATCTACAGGTAAGTTTATCTTGTTTCCGGAACGTTTGACACTTCGGTTACTGCCCGTTGAACAGAATGGGACGGCTAGCGAAACTCGAAGTGCGGTGTTATTGCTGTAAACTAGCTGTCAGACTCTCAGCGCAGTTATCATTAGACTGTGAGATTTTTACTTACGCTCAGTGTAACATTTAGAGGTAAATCACTTGAATTATTTAGCAGATTAAATCGTTTCTAGACGCTAAGTAGGTCGTTCTTAGCTGCTCAGCAAACTACTGGTGATGACAGCCAGCCAACCATATGTCAAGGTGACACATGCACTTATTACGTAAGGACCAACTTAGTGATGATTTGTGGAGTTATGAAAAACCAATAAATTAAAGATGACAAATGGGGATCAAAAATGTTTAATTAGTGGTGTAATTTGACAAAAATGATGTTTCAGAGACCGCCTGACGTAAAATCAGAGCACATACAGTCACCGGCCACTTTATTATATACACCTGTTCAGGAACTCCTTAAGGGAAATATCTAATCAGCCAATCACATGGCAGCAACTCAGTGTATTTAGGCATGTAGACATCAGAATGGGGAAGAAAGGTGATTTAAGTGACTTTGAACGTGGCAGACGGGCTGGGCAGTGAGTGGCAGGTCTCTGGGTGAAAATGCCTTGTTGATTGATGCCAGAGGTCGAAGGTGATTGGCCAGACGGCTTCCAGCTGATAGGAAGGTAACCGCATATAACCACTGGTTACAACCAAGATATACAGAAGAGCACACACTACATCAAGCTTTGAAGCAGATGGGCTACAGCAACAGAAGATCAAACTGGATGTCACTCCTGTCAGCTAAGAACAGGAAACTGAGGCAACATTTTGGATTTTGGATTTCTGCTGCAACATTCAGATGGTAGGCTCAGAATTTGGCGTAAACAGCATGAAAGCATGGATCTGTGGTCTAATCGTGTGGGGGATATTTTCTTGGCACACTTTGGGCCTCTTAGTACCAACTGAGCAATGTTTAAATGCCACAGCCTACCTGAGCATTGATGCTGGCCATGTCCATCCCTTTATGATCACAGTGTACCATCTTCTGATGGCTGCTTCCAGCAGGATAACACACCATGTCACAAAGCTCAGATCATCTCAAACTGGTTTCTTGAACACGGCCTCCACAGTCGCCAGATCTCAGTCCAATAGAGCACCTTTGGGATGTGGTGAAATGTGAGATTTACATCATGGATGTGCAGCTGACAAATCTGCAGCAACTCTATGATGCCATCACGTCAATATGGACCAAAATCTCTGAAGAATGTTTCCAGCACCTTGTTGAATCTGTGCCACAAAGAATTAGGGCAGCTCTGAAGGCAAAAGGGGGTCCAACCTGATACTAGGGAGGTGTAGCTTTAAAATACATTTTCTCGAAAATCAAGTGAAACACTTTTAAATCAAACTAACACCAACCAATATTGCTTGTTTGCATATTAAAACTGAACTGCACCACTCAAAATCTATTCAGTCGCGTTTTCTTATGCATAACGCTTTTTGTGTTTCTTACTGATCGTTCGTTTCACTTCTGCAGGATCACCCCAGACTGTGGATGGAGTCAGCACCAAACCTTTCACTGATTTGTATAGTCACAGCAAGGGACCTCAGGGTTTGGGATTCACACCATCCTGCACATCAGCAAAAGGAAAATGGTCAAGTATTTCTGTAGTAACACCGACGTCAGGAGTACATGGGACCATGTTGTCTCTGCATTCTGGCAGAGGTACCCAAACCCATTCAGGTACTCAAACATTTTTATTATCAGGATTTTATCAAAGGTCCTCCCTGTTTTTAAATTTTATATTATTTATTTATTTATTTTTTTGTCTCTGATGGTGAATCCTGCTGGCTTTGGTGATTCCATGACTATTCCACTAGCAGCACCTAGAAATTCAGAGTGAAATATTTTGCCAGCTGTCACAGGAAGTGCCATGAAATTTGCTACTAATAATTAGGTTCCTACAAGATAAATCTTTTTGACTTTACTATTACCATTGCTGACTGTTATTTTTGGCTTTTATTTGAGTGTTGTGTGATATTTTTAAAATGCTTTCTACTTCCCAAATCTCCTCTTTAGTTGGAAAGTATGATTTTACATTAATAATGCTAAAAGACCTGCAGCGGTTTTGTTGGTTTATAAAGTTAAAATAAGGATAAAGTGCAGTGTTTTTAGTGGATTGTTTAATCCTTCTCCAAAAGTAGTTAGTCCTACAGGTTATACATACATACTGTTTCACTTTTGGAGGCTCGCAAGCAAAAGACAACTGTCAGTCTTGATTAAGATTGAGAACTGAGACAATGCATCAGAGAAGTAAAACTAAGTTTAGCTGATCTAAGTGGGCAGGTGGTTTTTGTGCTTTTTTTGCATGACTCACACAACATCAAAATATTTTGATTCTTTGGTTGCATGTATAAAAAAAGAAAAAAAGTTCTTCCAGGTCTTAAGAAAAACTTGGATACTTTTTCTTGTAATTTATAATATGATAGTGTACAACTGTTTGAACGTACCCTAGAAACAGATGAGAAACATGACAGTAACCATGTAGCTGACGTGGCTGCGTCTTTGTGTGTCACCCAGCACCCATGTTCTCACAGAGGACGTTGTGTACCGGGAGGTAACAGCGGACCACCGCCTCCTCTCCAGACGACTCCTAATGAAGACCAATCGGCTGCCTCGCTGGGCAGAGCGGTTCTTCCCTGCTGGCATGTCTCGCTCTGTGTACATCATCGAGGACTCCATCGTGGACCCGGTGAACAGGAGCCTGACCACCTACACCTGGAACCTCAACCACACAACTCTAATGGTGAGGCTTTGGTTTTTTGTTTTTTTTTTTTTCTGCCACCTGCTTGTTGAGCTGTTTCACTGACATTCTAATCGACATGCAGCCAATTTCCTGTGTTGTCTTTTTCCAGACAGTTTTCATCATCAGTGCCTTTGTGACATTGTGTTTTGGAGAAGTCTCTGATTTTCACTTGACTCTCTGTTTTTCTGCTGAAGTTGCTGTGAAAGTAAAGATGTTTTTTTTTTGTGTAGGACTCCTGTCAAAGTTGTCATCTTGTTGCAGTGATATAAGGAAAGTAATGTAGTCTAACATCACTGTTGTGGTTACAGGTGCTGTAGAGCACATTTCTGACCACAGTCGACAGTGCTGTGGGTTGCCAGAGTCTGGTACACACAGTAACAGGAATAAAGAAATCAGTTCACACAAGAACAGAGGTCCTTATTTTGCAGATTAATTTGTATGCACGAATAAATGTTATATTTTTATTATCTTTTCTTGATACTTCACACCATGCCCCACTCTGCTCATGGACTGACCTCTGTGCTATTGCTGCATAGTGCAGTCAGGCATATCTGGCAAGTAGGAACAAATATTCAGTTAGTCTGAGCTTCATGGGAAGTGAGTATTTGAAGGCTGTTCAGATATAATAAAAGCTTAAGAAAGAAGGCTCTCAACATGACTTGTACATTATGTAGCTTTAAGGTGTGGTGTTTTCACATACTGGCTGTTGTGCACTACTTTACTGCACAGCAGCATGGATTTATTATACTTGTGCTTTTAATCTGCTGCAGTCTGCAACATAATACACTCATGGGACAATGTGGAAAGCACTTTGAAAGATGGCAGCTTTGTGCAGGTGTTTATACAAAAAACAATTCTTCAAATAAAAACACTTTTGCAGTTGTAGCAGTAATTTGAAATGGTAAAAAGAAATATTGTCTTTAGTAAAATGATGACTCCAGGAATCTTGTTGCCAAGACCATGAGTTACTTAAAATCCTGAAATTATGAATTCCATAGTAAATCTGTTGAGTTGCATCTTAATGTACCATAACCCGCTGTCACCTTTCTCTCCCAATCAGTCTGTTGAGGAGCGTTGTGTTTTCCAAGGCTCAGTGGAGCATCCAGCGACCACACAACTGAAACGTGAAGCGTGGATATCCTCGAGCATTTATGGCTTCTCCAAACCTATTCAGGTACAGACAGATTCCAGTTGATAGACTGTATATAAATGTACCTGCATTCTTTCTAATTGCCAGCAGAGCGCGACTCATGTAGCTGCAAAAAGAAGTCAGATTGTACAAAAGTCTATGAAAAAAATTACCACACTTCTGAATTGATTTATGACCTCAGAGAAAGCACTTTCCTTCTAGGTTTTTGGCCTCAGTTGCTAGTTTCAAGTCATAATGTTCTCTTTTTTTTTTTTTTTTAAATGATGATCCTATGTAGAGTAAAATAAAGATTGAGAGGTATGATTTAGGGCGTGGCTACTGTTTAATTGACAGGTCATTACTGTATGAGTGTGCAGTTTCCTTAGTTTCTCAGTAAGATCACTTCTTCTCTCAAACCATCAAAAAATGTCTAACATACTAAATTTGCAAATTCAAATCGAGAATCCACAAACCACCGGGTGATATCATGGTGGCTTCTCCCATCTTTTATATACAGTCTGTGCTCTGGCTGTCTAGTGTGTAATATACATGAGATTCTTAAATTTATTCTTTTTATTCAGTAAGTTATATCCCTTTATATGTAAGTTAGATGTCAGTTAATCAGCACAGGGTGGTAATGGCATGCGGATAGTAACAAAGTACTCTTAGAATGAATTAGATTCACCTACTTTTGTCTAACCTAGGGTTTATGAATATGGATTTGTGGTTCAGATAGAATAGATACAATTATTTTTACTGTAGAGTGATATCCTGGATTTTTAGGTCTTTATTTTGTGCAGTGCACATGCTAAAATAAAGTAGTGGGAGAAATGAAATGAAAGCAAAAAATACATGAGCATAAAATTGGTATCATTAAATATGGAAGATGCCAGGCTTGTTTGGATATCCCCTGGGACTGGAAGTGACAAGACAGCGTTGTTTCCCAGACATCTCCCCCGTGTAAAGCCATTTCCTGTTCTGTCTTCTCACAGGAGTTTGGATTGGCTCGCTTCAAGAGCAACCAGGTGAAGGCCATGAAGGGGCTGGAATACGCGCTGTCCAACCTGCAGGGTATGTATACTTCATGTGTGTTCCAGCAGAAATGGGGCAGAGTGCAAGAGGAAAAGCAGAGGAAAACAAAACAGCTTATTTTTAACTGTTGCCATTTCTGGAAAGGGGAAAACTTAAACAGGAAATGGAGCTTTCATTCCCCCCAGAAACACGGGACTGCTGTCATAACAACTTCTCACGAGTCTATTGAAAGAAAAACCTGAAGTGGCTCATCCCTGCCACTCAGGACTCAACACTAATCTTCCCAGGATCCTGACACAGCTAAATAAATAACCCCTTTTTTCTTTTGTATAAACATCTCATTTTCACCAAATACTTTGAAGAAATGTATTCCTCCGTGTTCAGTGTGTTAAAGGCAGGGGGATGTGAAACCATGACAGCTACAGTGACAAATGGCTGCAGTTTCCTAATTTAGGTTTGGAGAAAAAAAAAGAAAATTAGGTAGTCAGTGTTGCATAAACAGAAAATCGTAGAGCAAATCATAATGAAGGGGCCTTGAGTGTCCCTGAAGAAATATATATAAAAAAAAAAAAACAGCAGCAGCAGTTAGAGATGAATACATCTGCAGATGAGTCACTTTTTATAGTATTGATTCATCGGTTTCTTGTTTTTGGGTAGAAAAAAAGTTAAAGAAATCAAAATATAAAAATACAAAGATCTTTTTCAGCTATGTTTTTTGTCCAGTTGTAGTTTAAAACAAAGATATTTAGTTAAAAATGATAGAACACCAGCAAAACCTGAAAATATTCACATGTGAGAACACAACTCCACCCACCACCTATGTTGTTATGCTCAAATCATTTATACATTAAGAGTGAAAAGTCAACTTTAACCCCAAAGAATAAGAATTTAAAGCCCTGGATGAGAAAGGTAGTTGGTGAGATTTACGTTGTTCCAAACTGTGTGTTGTGCTGATGCAACGTACTGTTGTCTGAAAGGGTGTTCTCCCATTGTTGTGATTCTGTCCTATTGCCCCTTTGCCGATGGCACTGCAGGAATCGGCATCAGGCTGAGCGTCATGGTAAGTGTGTTAGGACTGAGGCATCCATCTGCCATCCCAGGCCTTGCCCAGGGTTGTCACATGGTGCCACACAGACTGTGTAGCTGAGGTAGTAACTTTCTACCCTGTCTGAGCAACAGTGACCTAAATAGTAGTTTAGCCTATAGAAGTAGACGTGGTGTTTAGTTGGTTCTGATGTCATTCTTATTTTAGAGTAAATTAAAAATGGGTGTGATGTTTTGGGTCATCAGTCCATTGAAGTCTTGAAGGAATTTCTTCAAATTTGGCACAAACCTTCACGTAGAGAAGATTACACTCACCGGACACTTTGTTAGGTAGGCCTCTTCAGATGCTCGTTAACGCAAATATCTAATCCGTCAATCACACGGCTGCAGCTCAGTACATTTAGGCATGCAGACATGATCAAGACGACCTGCTGAAGTTCAAACTGAGCATCATGGGGAGAAAGGTGATGTAAGTGACTTTGGATGTGGCACGGTTATGGGTGCCAGATGGACTGGTCTGAGTATTTCAGAAACTGCTGATCTACTGGGATTTTCACAACCATCTCTAGGGTTTACAGAAAGTTTACAGAGGCCAGAGGAGAATAGCTGGACTGCTTTGAGCTGATAGGAAGGCAGCAGTAACTGAAATAATCACTCATTACAACCAAGGTCCACAGAAGAGCATCTCTGACTTCACAACACATCAAAACATGAAGCTGATGAGCTACAGCAGCAGAAGACCACACTGGGTGCTGCTCCTGTCAGCTAAGCACAGGGAACTGAGGCAAGAATTCACACAGGCTCACCAAAATTGGGCAATAAAATTTGACGTAAACAACATGAAAGAATGGATCCATTCTTTGGGCCACACTTTGGGCCTTTTCATCCCAATTGGGCATTGCTTAAACACCACAGCCTACCTGAGTATTGTTGCTGACCATGTCCATCCCATCCCCATGCTTCCAGCAGCACCATGTCACAAAGCTCAAATCATCTCAAACTGGTTTCTTGAACATGACGATGAGTTCACTGTACTCAAATGACCTCCACAATCACCAGATCTCAGTCAAATAGAGCACCTTTGGAATTTGGTAGAACAGAAGATTCACATTATGAATGTGCAGCTGACAAATCTGGAATGTTTCCAGCACCCTTTTGAATCTGTGCCATGAAGATATAAGGCAGCTCTAGCAAAATGTACCTAATAAAGTGTAGAGTTTAGATTTTGGTGGTCACAGGTCACATTTACTATGACCTCACAAAATATAATTTCGGAAATAGAGTTCATACTATAATCACTACGAAATTTAATTCATTTTTTATACGATATTACATTCTGACCTTTTATAAACAAAAGGTCAAAGGTTAATATCCCCCTCACATAATTTCTCCCAAAATCCACTGTAGATGAGGACCAGAAGGGGAGATTGTCACCATATTTTGCATTTGGTCTGATTGTGCTGCACTGGTGACCCTAATCTTTGGTGCCCACCTCTTTAATTCCTTCAGTCTTCACTACCTACAGTCTGGAGAGACGTGGATGTCAACTCCTACGTGACTTGACTTTGGTAAAAACA
>VUQS01047088.1:0-10130 GCA_015108495.1 Heterochromis multidens
GGCTTCTTATTGTGTTAACACACCTGAATGCTGCAGACCTGCAAACTGCCAAAACCTCTGCTTTTATAGAGGTGCTCACACTGCTGATGATCAGTTAATCAAGTGCATTTGATTAGCAGCGCCTGGCTGCTACTTACCCTTTTAATTCACATGGAAGTAGCAAGGGTGGACTTCCCATACTGCTTTTACATTTTGGCTTAATTATTGTTAAATAAATAATGACACAGTGTAATATGTCGTGTTGTTGTTGATCTGCGGTTGTATTTAACTCAATTTAAGACCTGCCAAGAATTTTTATGTCCTGATACAGAAACCTTAGAAGTGAACAAGGGGGAACCTTCTTTTTACCATGACTGTACGTGTACGCATCTGCAGCTCTCTCACTTACTGCATTGCATTAATCAAAATGTAGCACTGTGTATTTACTGTATTTTCTCCTTATATTTTCCTCCTTAAATACACTTTCAGTAAACCTGTCTGCTGTGATTCAATGTGGGAAAGAAAAAAACCTGATGGACACTGCGGGGGAATGAACACTTTTTATAGGCTCTGTATATGTGAAGGCACTTCCTGTATCGGAGGAATGGTGGGTGTGTGTTTGAGGGTGAAATGTAAACAGATCCTCCGGACTTTGGACTCCTACTCTGGAACCCCGGCTGCACTTCAGAAAACGTTGAGCTCAGCAGATTGGGACATGGTTTGGAGAAAATGTGGTTTTCTGGCATGCAGGCCAGGCTTGTGTGGCATGCCGGACGCAGGGAACATTTAATTCTGAAAGATAAGTTGTTGACATTTCTGACTCTGAGACATGCAATGAGGATCCTAGGCCAGAGTCAAACCCAAGGACATCAAGTGCACATGGAGTCTGATTCAAGCCAACTGACAAACAACCATTTCCAGCACGCAGAGGTGCTCCGAGGCGAAGAGCGTCCTCGCTGCATTTTATTCTGGCAAATGTCAACGACACAGAGAGGGATTTAGCCTGACACTCATATCAACAGTCTGTCATAAGTCATGATTTTATAACAAACTGCAAGTGTTTGGAGTCACTGAGCATCACACCCTGAGACTCCATCAGGTCCAGACTAACAGGGAGAACAAAGGATCGGACCTCTCCAGCTGTCAGTAAATATATCAACGTGTTCCTAAAGTCCTTCCTCAGGTCACCCTCATATTATATCGTAGTTAAGGTAATTATCATTCTGGTACTTTCTCAGCAGAATCCTTCTGACCCTTCTGATCCAGATCATCTACAAAAGTTCATCACTTCTAAGTTGGGCCAAGCTCCACCTGTGGTACAGGTTGATGGGTTACAGCCCTCGAAGTACACAGGGCTTTTTGACTCACCTCGTTCCCTTCCAGTATTTCAGTCCTCATAGCTTCATAAGTACAGCAGATAGCCACATGAAATTTTCAGGGCTAAAAAACACATTTAAGCTCTGCTTAAAACTACAGCCAAAAGAATTTTACACCCACTCCAAGTGTCACAATCTAAAGCCAAAATCTGTTTTTGTTCAGCATGATTTTCTTCATAACCAGCTGTGAGCATCAGTATCATGGGATAAGTCAGAGTCTGAATAAACTGCAGCAATTTAAAGTCTGTGACGCAGAGGAGCAGAAACAAGCACTGGCACCCTGGATGTTTAACCTGTTTTCTGATAATTCACTGGAAAAAACTTTAAAAAGTGCATTCTGGGTAAATTTTCAAGGCTCATATCACCAAAACAAGTTACAACACATCATACCCAGCAGTTTTAACTTGTAGCACTGCTGCTGCTGCTGCTGCTGTTGTTGCAGTAATGTCACCAGTCTGGACAAGGATTGTATTTTCTTTGCCAGACAAACTGCCATTTTTCATCTTGGTTTGATGGAGCGGAACAAAGCTGTGATGGCTTCGGATTTCCAGGATTGTTGAAAAAAGATGAATTGAAACTTAAAATTTTAACCCATCCTGGTAAAAACCTCTACCTCAGAACATTTTCATAGCATGAAGATAGAAATATTTTAGGGCTTCATTATATTTGCTAAAGCTATTGTACAAGAAAACTCAGCTGTTTCTGAGAGGGACAGGTGGGAACAGATGTGACAAATTTTATATGGAATGACCCTCATGCAATGTCCCCTGCTTGGGATCTGGGAGCTTCTGAACCTGGTGGGGACGCAGTAAAGACCTCTGCATCCTCTTATATCCAGCTGACAACTGCTCTGGAGTCGGGACTTTTCTGACCCTAGCTGGGCTGCTGACTACGGAGACCAGGAGGTGTCTGAGATCAGCTGGGCTATAGCAGCAGCAATTTTTTTTTCTTCATGAGTTATATATTTTTAAGATTTTTGGGCTCATTTTCATTCATCCATGCCTCACAGATTCCCAGGAAGTCATGATTAGAACAGAATAAGATAGTCCAGCTTTACATGGAAATAAATGTTGATTCATTTTTGTATTACTGCATTTATGTTCAATACATTTTCATTGATAATTGTTGTTAGCATCTAGAGGCATTAAATAAATCATATAACCTGCAGAAGTGCAGATTGTGTGTGCCTAAGCCAGACCCCTAGGTTTGAAGGTTCTTGGTGTGTTGCTCTGGACTCTAAATTTGACATTCCTTTAGCAGTAAAATTATACTTACAGCTTAAAAACTGCAGAAATTATGAACTGTTACAATTAGAAGGAAGCTGTCACTAACCAGAGTGTTTCCGTTGATATTCCTGGGGCTGGACAGCAGAAAGGAGGATACTGCATGCTCATGTAGCAGCAACTTGTTAATCACAAGGTAGGGCAACATAAAAAAAATAAAATAAATAAATTAGCCTGGCTTTATCATCTGTTTTTCTTAATTCATTTACAAACTACACATCATGTTGTTTTCAACAAGACTTGAAACTAGTGACTGAGCCATAAACTCATTAGGAAAGTGTTTAGTGAGGTCATAGATCAAATGAGAAGTAGGGTCATTTTCTCATAGACTTCTATACATTTTGCAACCAGGTGAGTTGCCCCCTGCTGGCAAGTTTAAGGCACTTCTTCACTTTTCCGTGTTATCCAGTCAAACATAAAAAAACAACCAGCTCTTCTTCTGCTGTCAGGAAACCCTGTTCATCGAAACACAAATTATAATCTGGCCTTAGTTTGGGTTCAAATGTCAGCATTACTCTGACAGACTCTAAACAGAGAAGACCCATCAGCATCCACAGATAAGTAAATGGTTAAATGGTTAAAGCTCTGCTGTCTTTGCCACGTGCAGAAACAGGAATAACGATGAAGAGAGGCGGGTGTGTTGGCTGATATTTGGACAGACAGGGGTGAATGACGCTGCTAAACCACGCAGCCAGACAGTGTCTGCCATGAGGTTAGACCAGTAAAACAAAGAGTCAATTTTTCAGCCATCACCGTCCTTCATCACGGCGAGCCGGTGGCTGGACACGTGTCCTGCTGTTGCTGATGCTCTGTGGAAACCTGCTGCTCTGTTTATAAAACCATAGGACAAAAAAGTTTGTTTAGATGGAGGTAAATGTAGAATATTTATGGCTCGGTGGACACAGGTGTCAGTGGGCCAATACTGGGCTTTTATTTTATAATTGGAAATATTCGTCACACTTTCTGCTAATGGAGGTCTGAATGTAAAAATAGCTTTAGGTTTATATGTGTTCCTCATATTTGGTGACGTACAGACAGATTTTCACTGGAAACTGTCTGCTGTCCCTGTATTTTAACTCCAGGGCCATGTCTTGGGGTGGGTGGCACCCGTTTTTTATGGACATAAGCAAATCTCATATCAGCCTTCTTCTTCTTTCGGCTGCTCCCTTCAGGGGTCTCCACAGTGGATCATCTGCCTCCATCTCCTCCTATCCCAGCATCCTCCTCTGTCACACCAACCCTCTGCATGTCCTCCTTCACTACATCCATCAGTCTTCTCTGAGGTCTTCCTCTTTTCCTCCTGCCTGGCAGCTCCATCTTCATCCTCCACTCTCCCTCCTCTGCACATGTCCAAATCATCTCAGCCTCTCTAACTTTGAGCTGTCCCTCTGATGTACTCATTTCTAATCCTGTCCATCCTGGTCAGACCAAATGAAGCTCTGAACATCTTCAGCTCGGCCTCCTGTCTTTGTGTCAGTGCTATCATCTCCAAACCATCCATCACAGCAGGTCTCACTACCATCTTTAAACCTTCCCTTTCACTCTTGCTGTTCCTTCTGTCACAAATCACCCCTGACACTCATCTCCACCCTGCCTGCACTCTCTTCTTCACCTCTCTTGTGCACTGTCTGTTGCTTTGGATGGTTGACCCCAGGTATTTAAACTCAAACAGCTTGACTACCTCTGCTCCTTGAGCCAAAGCAAATCCCGTATCAATAATAAAGCTAACTCATAATGGAGAAACACCAGCAAAAGTAGTGCTGCGAAAAGCTAACAAGCCTAGTTTAGCCTAGCAGTAAAGAGTCAACACAGGAAGATGCCAGGAGCAATGTAGCAACCAGAAATGAAGGGAAAACAATAAAACTCAGCAACGACAGGTAAAATACCTGTTAATAATACATTAGAGGGTTACCTACACAGGACATTGATAGATGAAGCCAAAAGGACCACATCATCTGCAAAAGCAGGTTAAGATCCTGACACCACGAAAACATCCACCATCTGCTCCCTGACTGCTCCTGCAAATTCAGTCCATAACAGTTATGAACAGAATTGGTGAGAAAGGGCAGCACTGGTGGAGCCCTGCTCTCACTGGGAATGAGTCTGACTCACTGCAGGCCAGAGGATACCCTGAGAGATGCAGTCAAATGCCTTCTTCAAGTCCAAGCTAATCTTCTTTCATCCTCCATAGCAGTGAATCTGTGATCACACCTCCTTCCCATGGAAGCAGGAGGTCATGAATAATGCAAACTGAATGTAGGCAGCTTGAGAATGCAGCTGCTGGAGGACAGAGGAGGAATCTGGGCTGAGGAAAGTTCCTGGGCTTGAATCTGAAGATAAAAAACATATTTCTCCTGTTTAGAGCTCTTTTACAGCTTGTTTTGGTGAAATGTCCCTTTAGGGTTACTGTCCCCGTTTTTCCCTGACTTAAGCCTCACATCATCTGCTCAGCGTTAGCTCTGTGTGTACATGCATGTAAGTCTGTGTTCTCCAGGTGTCACACTGCTAGGCTTCACTTTGATCAGACTGAAACGAGGCGGGATTGAACAGTCAGTCTGAGAGGCGCTGCGTGACGGCACGACCAGGTGGTTAAATTCAGCTCATAAACAGGAAACAGCAGGAAAAGGTTGGAATTTATCTGCATGTTATGAATGAAGCAGATCAAAGTACTGCTGAGGTTTCGCTTTAAGTCAGTTTGCTGACAGCGGCTTACGTTCAGTGTTGTAAAGAACTCTCAAAAACTGCAGGACCCAAACACATTTTTGAGGTACTTTGAGTACTTCCATACGATGCTGCGTGATCCTTTTTCTACATGTGACGGAGAACATCGCTGTGTTGCATTCAGTCCTCTGCCCGCTCACACTTTACTTTCAGGCTTTTCCTTATCTGTGCAGACCTCTGCATATGCCTTCCAGTTTCTTCTGGCACCAACTACACAGGCATCATCTGGGTGGACTCTAAGTGGACAATACAAAAAATATACCAGGAATGAGAACTCGTCCATGGTGTCTGCAGCTAAAATCCTGCTCAAATCCCACACTAATCGTCTTTGTAGCTGCTTTTATTAGATTTATGTCAGAGTCTTTGTTTTTATTATAAGTTTGTGGTTTTTCCATGTGTTTCCTCATCCACATCTTCCTGTTGTCCCTCTTTCAGGTTACTTCCTGTTTCATTGTGAAGGTTGCTTCCTTTGTTTTCTGTGTTTTTACTTCCTGCTTTTGTTGTTTTCCTGCCCTTATTACTATCTGGTTGAGTTCACCTGTTCCTTATTACCCTTCGCTCCCTGGTGTGTATTTAGCCTTAGTCTTGGTCAGGTTGGCTGCTAAGTCTTTGCAGTTCTTTTCTGCTCATTGTATTGCTGCCATGGATGGCACGTGATTGACTTTGTGTGTTTGTTTGTCAAACTATGGATGGATTTTCATGAAATTTTTATCCCAGAGGTGAGGCTCGGCCCAGCTTAATAGGATTAACTTATGGGTTCAATCTGGAACTGGATCAAAGAAATTTTGGAAGGATTTTTTTTGTTACATTTATCAAATGTCAAATTGAAATAAAAGAAACTGGGAGATATTTTCAAGAAAATTTCAGGAATTAATTAGTGCTCTGAGTGCTCTGCTCTCGTGGTTTCTGGGACTGACTTGTGGAAGCTTTTCATTTCTTTGTGATTAATTTTTTAGTGTTTTTGTGGTCAATTTGTGTTTCCGTGTAGTTGTCTTTTTGTCTCCTTTTAATGTTTTGTCTCTGCTGTTATTTTACATATCTTTGTGGTCATTTAAAATATCTGATTTTTATTTATTTTTTTTTTTGTCTCTTTGCTGGTTTTTAAATCTTGTAGTTGATTAAAGGACTTTTTAAAACCAAAATAATATAATAGGTCTCCTCAATCAGAGACCCTGAGGCCTCTTGAGCTGTTCCATCATTAAAATATTTCTTAGATGCATCAGTATGTTTTTCCAAATAAGAGATTATATAATAATAATAATAATAATAATAATAATAATAATAATAATAATACATAAGTCGGGGTATTTTACTGAACACACATCTTTCCTTAAAATGCTTCTCCTAGCAGTGTTGGGTTAAGAGAAATGTATTATTTCTGCTGTTTTCATTCTGGAGTCAAAAGGACTTTTTAATGCAAAGGTAGATATGGTGGCTAACATATCTGCCTCACTCTCCGAACACCAACGTCTCCCTAAATGCTAATAAGACCAAGGACATGATTACTGATCATAGACGGCAGAAGCAGCAGCGCTTCCTAGTACACATCAGCGAGACAGAGGTAAAGAGGGTGAAAACCTTAAAATTCCTCAGGACATACATGAGTGAGGATCTCACCTGGTCTCCCAGGTCTCACCAGCTCCTGAAGAAATCACAGCAGAGACTGTACTTCCAAAGACGGCTGAGGAAAATTGGTATATCCACCAAAACCCTCAGCAACTTCTGCAGATGTACAGTCGAGAGTGTCATCACACATTCAGGTACAGCGTGGCCTGAAAGCTGCTCTGCTCTGTTCAGGATGGAAGCATGCAATTAAAAACTGTACAGTTCACTACAGGAAGGCTGCTTACACCACCAGGGTCATCAGGAGGGCCTGCAACATCATCACTGGCAGTACATACCACCAACACAGCCTGTTCACACTTCTGCCCTGAGGTAGATGCTACAGAGTCTGAGATCAAGGACAAAAAGACTGACAGGCCTCAGACTCCTGAACAGGACAGTTAGAACTGCCCTCTTCCCACTCCATCAGTCCTGTGGATCATTATTTAGCAACAGTAATTATTTATTATTATTATTATCATTATTATTATTATTATCTTCTGCTATGCTGCCTAATTTGTGCAGATCTGCTTGCAATATTTTACCAGGCACAGGTACTCCAGCTTCAAGCTCAGGTCTTTTTAACTAATTTCTTAACTTGAGTTTTATTTCTTGCATTTTTGTTTAATTTGATTTTTTAAATTGTTTTGTGTGAAGGGAGACTGGCAACATAAGAACTGTACTCCATGGTGCTGTGTGTGTTTTGTTTTTTTTACTGTGCATATGAAAATAAACTACTTCTACTTCTTTTCGTTAAAATCAACAAATCCACACCTCTTGAAAAAGACAACATGGAGAACTTGAGCACTTTAAAAACCTTCCTGGCTCTCTGACACATGCTCTGCTTCCCATCTCGTGGTTTCTGGGACTTGAAACTGAACCCAGAGCTGAACGTACTGCTCAGATCAGTTGCTCTTCCAGTGCCCCCTTCAGGGCTCATATGAGTCCAGGCTTCTGCATGGAACAAATTGAGAACATCCAGTCTGTGGCGAGCGAGGAGTTTACAGGTTGCAGGTGGGCCAAACAATGTGACACGGATCACTGCGAGAGTCTGTTTATTCCTTTCTTCATTGCTCACAGAAAAAGGGAGGTGGAGGCTCAGCTGAGTCAGTGAACTCCTCGGACACAGAAAGAAAGAGTGAGCGGTAACATGGAAAGTGTGACAGACCTGGATCTGGTCGGTGAACTGTAAACTTTTCGTGGTGACCCTCGCAGAGAGCGCTGAGCTTTTCCCTGGAAAAACAACAAAAAAAGAAGTTTGGTGTTAAAACACAGTGGGAGAAACAAAACGTACAATCAGGCCGACCACATTTACGTCAGCCTGCGTTGTTGTTATGAGGGAACATGTTAGTTACTGTGACTGATTTGTTTCCTGGAAAATGTCTGAGATGGCTGTTGTGTGTCAAAAGCAGTTTGCTTTGTCGTTGCCATCGTCAAAGCGTTCAGCCGTCACATTCAAAAAGGTGCTCTGGGATTTTTATTCAGTCATTTTAGAAAGTTATGGAGGGCTGAGAGGTCAACTCACTGCAAAGTACACAAAATAGAGCATCTACACCAAAGCAGACCACACCTAAGATTTATTATTTTCTATTGTTCCTCATCAGTGGTGCCTCTCTTGAATTCACACATAGAAAATAAATACGCACACACTTTTTAAATTCATGTCAGTTTTATTTAAATAGCCACACTTTCACACCAACAGGAATTTTTCAAGGTTCTTTACTGTGTACCACAAGGTGAAGAACCTACAATAACAGAGTGAGAATCCAAAGCAATAAGACAATCCCCTATGAGCAGGATTTGGTGATGGTGGGGAGAAAGACCTGCTTTTTAACAGGAAGAAACCTCCAACAGAACCAAGTTCCAGAGTCTCTGAATGGTAAGAGAATTCATTCAATTCGTGTTCATTGTGTTGTCAGTAATCCCATCATAACTCAGACTGAAAGTAGTCTCAATGACTTTCAGAGGACAGATGAGACTGACAGGTGAGTATCAGTGATGTTAGCTGACAGCAGAACGATTCAGTGCACCAGCACGAGGATAAGAGTGTTAGCTTTGGAAATACATTGCTCACTTAATAGTTTAAACACGAAATACTCCATTTCCAGCAAATATTTGGTCCACTGTTTGTGTGACAGAGGCCGGAATTTCTCTGTGTGCATGTGGAGAAATCTGCTGTTAAATTAGAACATAAACAGGTTTCAGGTTGAAACACAGATTACTGTGTATCATTCTTGTCACAGGCATGCATGTTGTTATGAGACACTTTAGTGGTTTTAATGCATATTTATATGTTTACAAATTTCAGTTTTTTCACATATAAACACATTTGTGATTACAATGAATTCATGATGTAAATTTCTAATAAAGTAGGAAACTTAATATCATGTCATACAGTTTTTCTGTGTCCTGGTTCTGCTGTTATCCTTGTATACAGTCTCTGCTGCTCTGTAATAAAATCAAATAAATAACAGTAATAATTTGCAGCCGTGACTGGCACTCTTTCCTCGTGCTCTGTCTTGAAAATAAAAAATGAACAAATGCAGAAAAAAATAAACAAACATCTCAGGAAGCGGTTCCTATTGACAGACGTTACCAATTCAGTTCAATTCAGTTTTATTTATATAGCGCCAAATCACAACAACAGTTGCCTCAAGGCGCTTTATATTATAGACCCCACAATAATACAGAGAAAACCCCAACAATCAGACGATCCCCTATGAGCAAGCACTTGGCAACTGTGGGAAGGAAAAACTCCCTTTTAACAGGAAGAAACATCTTCCACGACCAGTTAGGGGTGAGGGGAGGAAGACGTACTGTGGAAGAGAGCCAGAGATTAATAATAGCTCATTAAATGCAGAGTGTTGAATAAACACATAGAGAGTGAACAGAGGTGAGAGAAAGAGAAACACTCAGTGCATCATGGGAAACCCCCAGCAGCCTAGGCCTATTGCAGCGTAACTAAGGGAGGATTCAGGGTCACCTGATCCAGCCCTAACTATAAGCTTTATCAAAAAGGAAAGTTTTAAGCCTAATCTTAAAAGTAGAGAGGGTGTCTGTCTCCTGAATCCAAACTGGGAGCTGGTTCCACAGAAGAGGGGCCTGAAAGCTGAAGGCTCTGCCTCCCATTCTACTTTTAAATATCCTAGGAACCACAAGTAAGCCAGCA
>VUQS01047092.1:0-12513 GCA_015108495.1 Heterochromis multidens
TGCTCCAGGTCAGTAAGAAAGTAATTAACAAGTTAAAATACCAATATTAAATAATACAATATATTACAAATTACAAAATATTACAAATGGCTCTAATAATACAGTAACTCAATATATAAATATCCTAATATATTACAGAAATTTAACTATAGATAAAGTTGAGTTGAGGTGCCCCTCTTATCATACTGCCTTTCTTATGTTAAGGGTGCACAGTTGTTGCAGTGTATACTTGTGCTTTAGATGGAGGAGTTGTACAGAGAGAGCCACAGGCAGGAATGATTTCCTGTGTCATTCAGTGGTGCATTTGGGTAATCTCAGTCTCTCACTGAACGTGCTCCTGTGACTGGCCAGCACGTCATTGAGTGGGTGGGAGGTATTGTCCAGCATTGTCCTTAACTTGGACAACATCCGCCTCTCCAACAACACCTTTAGAGAGTCCAGCTCCATCCCCACAACGTTACTGGCCTTGCGGATCAGTTTGTTAAATCTGTTGGCATCCGCTACCCTTAGCCTGCTGCCCCAGCATGCAACAGCATAGAGTATGGCACTGGCCACAACAGACTCATAAAATATCCTGAGCATTGTCCGATAGATGTTTAAAGACCTCAGCCGCCTCAGAAAATAGAGACAGCTCTGGCCCTTCCTGTACAGTGCAGTTGTGTTTTTAACCCAGTCCAGTTTATTTTCAATGTGTACTCCGAGGTATTTATAGTCCTCCACTATGTTGACATCGACCCCCTGGATTGAGATTGGATTGAATGTTTGTAGAACAATAAAATTGTTTTAATAATTTGGAGAAAACAAGAAAAAAAAATCATGGAATAAAATTACTTCTAAGAATTTATATTTATTACTGAAGCTCATCTGGGAAATACAAAGACTTTTAGATGCCCTTAAAAAACTTAAGACCCTCTTCCTATCTGTGCACAGAGGATGTTTTTCAGGATCAGAGAGCTGATTGGTCAGTAAGCGGTGATTTCATACCTGCTGATCTCTAATCTAGAGCATAACCTGATCCAGAGCAGATTAGGTCTGTGGTATAAGTTACCATGGGGATGTACCCTGGTAGGAAGTGAACTGCTGTTGTAATACTGAAAACCCTGAAGTTAACTGGATATGCACAAATTCTGCTTTGTAGCAGAGGCCTCTGCGTATTTATGGCTCAGTCGGTGAATGAGGATGAACATAGTCTTTTACATGATAGACATTGTTTTATTTTGTTTTTGGCCTTTATATAACTAAAAAGTTACAGCTATTGTACAGAAACAGAAAAGAAACAAAGTATATCTTATGCCACATAGTAAATATGATAATACACTCCTTTTGTCAAGAACTTTACATTAAATCTGGAGTAATTCTTTTCACAGTGATTAAATAGACCACTCAAATGCTTCACATACCTCTAAAACACCTGAACATGCCACCCTGCTTTTTCCAATAAACAGCATTGTTTCCAAACATAAGACACACAGAGCTTCTTATTTATGTAATAATGCAAAGAAAAGAAAAGAAAGCCCTCTGCTGTTTTCACCTTTGCCTCTCAGACTTGGGTGAAACCTTGGAGCACACACACATATGCACACACGGATGAGTGCGCTACAGAGCATGGCACTCCCTGGGCTTCAGGGTGCAGAGATGTCTGAGGACGTTATCAGTCAACCCCAGAGAGTGCAGTGCTGCCACCAACATTTCAGTCACAGACTCCATATCCTGAGACCTTCCATCTTGTTACACATATATTTATGTAAAATTTTTGTGAAGACTCTTTACCTCTGTGATGTATGTTGTGGACCAGTTGCATGCAGCCTCTCCTTACAAATTACTGACAAAGAGCCCCTGATAAATGCACCACCTCTTTGAGAATCCCTTCCCATTAGGTGAGCTGATGAATAGGTTGTGCTGCTCGTCTTGCTGGTGAGAACAAATTGTGCCTGTAATCAATGAAAATTTAATTGAGTGACAGAGAACTGGAGCCCTGGGAGCTGCATTATGCCATTCTTTGATGTATTTTCAAAGCCCGTTTTTACCCCTGCCTAATTAATCAGTGTAATGAAGACTTTAGATGCAGTTGGGAATGTGGTTAATGTTTTGTTTTAGAGACAGACACCCAGAGGAAGGAAATGTATACACTGAATTGTTATCTGAAAAGACAAACTAGAGTTAAAAAATGGGAAATGACAACCAGCACCAGTTTTGCATTGCTACAGATGAGCAGTGTTGGAAGATATCAAACATTTAATGTGGAAAATCTGATTCAGGGTTAATATGGCACAGCACTGAATAGAGCTGTGCTCCCATCTGCTAATGTGAATAAAGGAGGATTAAAAACTATGAAATGAATTAGAGGGTAAAAAAAAAAAACACAAAAGTGTTACAGGCTAGGATTGAAGTCTTGAAATTAAACCTCCAAATTACAGAATGTTGGCAAAGCCATCATGAGGGAATATTTCTCTCTGCAGAATGATTTGTTTTGGAGCATTTAAATTAGCACTAGCCTGTTGCTATATATTTAGCTTAAGCGACTGGCTGTAAATCCTGATTCTGCAATGAGAGGCAGCAACAAGGAGGGACTGAGTATGGTGCACCTGTGTTCTGCTGAAATTCATTAGCCTCCCCATGCCAAATAAATATTTTGAAAACTTATCTCCTTCCACCGTTATGCAATTTTCTGATTTTCTTTCACATGATAATTACAGAAACTGGGTTATGAGACAATCAGCCTCAGGATGTGGCAAAAGCCTTCGGTGCTGGTTTTCTATCATGCAACAATCCTTATACAAATTGAGAATCTAATTTTAGAAGGGATTAGTGTTTCCTTAGGAAAAAAAAACAAACTTAACTGTAATTTCCCAGATGTCCCCCCCCCCCATCCATTAAATGTGTGCAAATAGTTGTGGCCATTCCTTCATAATGACACTGCTATTTTGAAACCAAATCTTTTTTGGATTAATGCTTCAGTTTCAGACAGTCTGGGGTTGTTCAAACCAAACCTCTTTGGCCCATTGTTTTCAGAGGGATGAGGCTGCACCTTTCCTCTGCCAGTCACTGTAATCCATATAAACAGAGCGAACGACCCTGCTGGCTTCCCCTGCATGCCAGCACAAGCTGTGGAGACATCCTGTCTCATGAGAACTTTGTCACTGTTTGGGGGCTTTCTGAAGATGATTTTGTCATGTGCAACTTAACTCTCTCACATGGTGCTAGGACTGCTGGCGTTGTTGCCTCCAGTTCCCGTGTGCGCCGTTGACGAGTGCCACTGTCACTCTGGTCATCCCCGGGTCTCAACAGGCCACATGCTCTTTCTGACAGCTCCAAACAGGCCTGCAGCTCAACCTCTGTGCTCACCTGAGCACACACTGCCTTGCTTACTCCATGATGAATGATTAAATCAGTGCATTTATCTTTTTTACTTACCAGTGTGCAATCAATTTTAAATCACAAGTAAAAATCTTTCCTGATTTAAATTTGGCTACTATCTCTCTCCCTTTCATAGTCATCTCCCCAAGGAGCTCTGCAGCACTTCCAGTGCACCTATTTTTAGATCCCATCTTTGGGAGTCCCAAACGTGACTGCTGCATGTGCACATTTGTGATATGTACATCCATTGTGTCAAAACAACAACCCTTCAACTTAAATTATATTTTGAGGAAAGCGAAAGAAGTCACATGGAAAGGAGAGATGAAAACCCGAGGAGAACGCAGAAGACAGGGACACAGTTAAGAAAATTTTAATTTATAAAACCAGCCCAGGGCATTCAAAATACCAAAAACTAAAAGCACACAGAGCAAACTAGCACTCCACAGTATATCATGTCCACAGGCACCACATTCTTAAACCAAATGCTCAAGAAACCATAACAGCAATAAGTCTTTCATCAATTTTGTCTCACTATAAATCACCTTTTACTGGGTCCAGCTCCTCCTCCACGTCCAGTTCCACAAATGCAGCTCCATGGCTAGTCCTAAGTTTCCTTGATGTCCATTTTGCTGCTTCGTCTTTCACTGGGGCGCCACTCTGCTGAGTTTCTGTGATGTCTGCTGTATCAATCCCACTGTACCAACTACTACGTTGGCCTCCGGTCTCCTTTTATACCAGGTGACTGAACAGGCGTAGATACTTCGTGGAATTGTGGATACACAGGTAGGAAGTAATTTTTAAAAATGTCAAAATAAAAGCATAAAAATAAAAGCAAAATTGCCTGACAAAACTCCTGACTTTTCAGTGCGCTGAAAAGAGCGGGCACACAGTGACACGATGGCACTCACATGGCACAACTGAGGTCATTCATGGCATATGTTCTCCCTCAGGATGATACAAAACCCACATTCACAGTTTTACCAACAGGGATGCATTTTGTGCACAACCCCATGAATGTTGAAAAAATAACAAGCATGCTCCTGGTCTCAGCCATGACCTGCTGCGCCTTCGTCAGGCTTGGACATTGTAGACTCTTCCACTGAAGACTGCTGTTTGGTTTCTGGGTCCAAGCTGTGACTCAACTCGCATCACTAGGGATTATCCTAGTAGACCACCTCTGAAAGTTGGGTCAAGTTGCTCTCCCTAGAAGTTGAAATCACACATGCACATGTGCTATACTGCAGCACCTCAAAGGGGGTAGTGGCCACATTTAAATTAGGTATAGTTCTTGATTTTTTGGGGCAGAGCCGCAAAACCTTATATGTCTCCATCATTTTAACGCAAGAAACACACTCAGAGATTTTACTCCTACATCTTTACTTGCACTGTGACTAATTATGTTAACTTTTAATGACTTCTTCTTCTCTTTTTTCTTTTCTTTTCTACTAGCAGTGAGCAGAATGTTTAGTCAGGGTTTTAATACTGTCTGATGCAGTGCCTGAGGGGACAGTAATAAATAATCTGAAATGCAGAAGTTTGAGCTGCACCTTCTGAAATGAAAGTAATAATGAAAATTTTCCTCAGAAGGTTATGACTGTAATATATACGTATAAAAAGTAACACAAGCCTGAGATGGAAGTGTGGAGGGATGGATTGACCATATGCATTTCTGATTAGCAGCATTTGTTGGAGATAAAGCAAGTCAGTAGTCAGTTATAATAAAGGCAATGTACATGACTGATTATAGTACTGTGCAAAAGTGTCACTTCTTTACGTTTTGCTAGGAAAATGGGAAATAGGTGCAGCAATATATTGAAATGTGTGCAAACATAAATGGAAATACAATATATAAGGCAAAAACAGAGTTTGTACAAACACAGCCTGAACTCTCTTAAGCAGCTTTTATTTAATTTCTTTAAGTAGTCTTCAGGAATAGTTCTCCAGGCTTCTTGAAGGATGTTCAAAGCTCTTCTTTGGATGTTGGCTGCCTTTTCTTCTGTTCTCTGTCAAGATGACCCCACACTGCTTCATTGCCTGGGGAGGCCAGTCCATGACTGATAGTGTTCCATTGTGTGCTTTTCTATCCATGTATGCTTTTACTGCACTGGCAATGTATTTGGGTTCATTATTGTGCTGAAAAATGAAGCCATTACCAATCAGACGCTTTCTAGATGGTATTGCGTAGTAGGTGAAAATCTGACAGTACTTTTCTGTGCTCAGAATTCCATCAACTGTGACAAAATCTCCAACACCACCGGCTGAAATGCAGCCCCAAATCCTGACAGAGCCTCCACCGTGTTTTACAGATGGCTGTAGATACTCACTGTTGTACCTCTCTCCTGACCTCCTCTGTACATATTGACAACATTGTGAACCAGAAATTTCACATTTCTATTCATCAGTCCATCAGACCTGTTGCCCCTGATTTTCATTCCAGTTCTTGTGTAATTTGGCATACCTCAGCCTTTTCACCCTGTTTCCCTTCTTTAAGAATGGCTTCTTGACAACCACCCTTCCACTGAGACCATTTTTGATGAGGCTTCAGTGAACAGTAGATTGATCAACTGAAGGTCCAGATGCATCTCCCAGGTCCTGTGTCAGGTCTTTGCTGGATTTTTTTCCTAGTTCTTAAGGACATGACTTTCAGATGCTGTTCATCTGCTGTAGATTAGTTTTTTAGCCCCGCCGCTTCTTCTTCTGTCCAGTTTCATCAAATCTTTTAAGGACAGATTGCACAGCAAGTGTGCCAAGTTTTCAGCTAATACAGCTCTGGGAATCACCTTGTTGGTGCAAAACTAGCATTTAATGTCTGTCAAACTGTGTTATCTTTGGCATTTTTCATAGATTAAACTAAAGAAATGGGAAGAAATTGTATTTTTATTACAGGCTGCTGGTAACAAAGTGCCTAAAGACACAATTTAAAATTGGTTCTTTGTTAAGTTGTCTGTTATGTGTAGATACAACATTGGTTCATCCCTTGAGTTAGGCGCTTTTTTATGCATGAATGATTCATAGGTCAGTATTAAGTAGTTTAACAAGTAAAAAAAAAAATTTCTTCTGAAAATGGTCAGCTACAAGGACTGCAATGTAAATGAGTGAAAAAGCAGCCAATGTCCAAAGAAAACCTTTGAAAGACCTTTAGAAATCCTGGAGAACTATTGCTCAAGACCATTTAAAAAAAAAAAATACAAGAAAGTCTGGCTCCTTGGAAGCAAAATATAAAGAAATGATAGGTGGCTCAAGACTGTTGCACAACACTGTATATTGTAGGAACTGAATGCAGCATACAGGATGAAGTGCTTCTGAAGTCACTGCTGATTACAAAGAACAGAAAACAAAATGAAATGCTGTAATCCCTGAACATCATGTGATGGTTAGCAGACAGGTTGAAACATGTTAGTGAAAAGAATTATTTAAATTTCCTCAAAGGAACAAAGTGTGATTGAAATAGAAAGTTAAAGGATAAACAGTTTAATTTATGTCCTTTAAATGGTTTATAAAACAGCAACCAGTTTGCTTAGTTAGCTGTGTAATGGATAAATGTTAGCTTGCTGAAAGCAAGAGAAAAACGGTTCTAATAGGTAACATTATAAGCTTAAAGTAATCAAAAGATTAACATAATAAAAGGCTGAAATAGAGAGCTAAATGTACTGAATAAATAGCTGGCCAGATAACATGGATAAACAGCTGAAATTACTGATTAAATGTTTGAAATCGTTAATTCAAATTATTAAACTGTTTAAGCACATTGCTAGAAGTAATGGCTGAAAGCAAATAACAGTCATGGATAACAGCTGGAATAAATATTCATGGATAAACAGTTAAAAGAGCTAAAAGTAAATTATTTAACTGTCCCAACTGTTTTATGATTAAAACACTGGGATAGAAAGCCTAAGTGATGGAATAATTGTACACGTTGTGCTGCACCAGGAATGCTAATTTTATTCCAGTTTAAAAGCACTCCTGTGTAGATATTAAGCTCATAACTAAGGTCATCATTTGGCCAGAGAATCAGTCTCGCAGTTAGAAAGGACTGCACTCATCAGTAATTTCTCTGTCCCTGGAAAATGTGATAAATTACTTTGTGGGGATGCGATTAAAAATAGGCAAAGCCACAAAGAAGCTAAATGTCCTTGCGCCTGGTGAACAGGTCAGGTTTTTCCTACCACTGAGAGACACATCAGTTGTAATGACTCTCATTTTGGCGGCACAACTAGGAACGCTTTAAACATATTTGGCACCAGACAGACAGATGGCTCAACCGCACAGATCAGCGTGACAATAGAACCAGAGCCTAAAGAATTAAATCAACCCAGGAGTAATTGCATTCAAACTATTGGTCAACCCGTTCCACTTGCTGAGCCCGTTTTTATCAGGGACATCATCTCTCAGCTCCCGTGTGCAACAGGTCCTCATGTTGGGAACATACTTCACACTGTAATGATGTTGCATGTGAGGGAGTCATACCCTGTTGGACAATGATGGTGAGAAGATGATGTTATGACACAAAAGGCTGACAATTAATCTGGAAATACATCCTGAAATTTGAGAGCTCCATGCTGCGTATGAATGCAGGATCTCTCCGTGAGTCAGGCCATAAAGTAGGTGGTGGTGAGTACTTGCAGGCCATTTCAGTGAGTACACATCTCACTGACAGTATGTTTATACAGTAAGTGGTTTATCAGCTGCTCTCTGTTTTATGGGGGATAAATCAATGGAAAATTTCTCCCACATTTTGATATGCTCAGTGCCATAGATCTGCTTATTTATAGTTTTTGGGGGGCTATGTCTGTTAAAGGCCACATTGCTGAAGAGTTTCTCTACTTTGTGGGGCAAAGAGTGGTGTTATATAAACAAAAAAAAAAGGACCAGTATGTTCAAACTACTCTTTGGTGTCCTGTTTATTTGATCTGGAAAATGTTGAGTCCTAATTAGGTGCAAATGTACTCATTAGTTGAAGCCACTCTGCGGACACCGATTGTCAATGAATTATTCAAGATCTCTCTCCCGTACATGACATCAATACTCGGCCCTTCCCACCACACCGCTGTGCATTCTCATCTCCAATTGCATACTGCCGCTGTGAAATGAAGGGTTTTTGAATTCATCAGAAGAGCTGCTCAGAGAATACAAATCATTCATATCTTTCCTGCCTCCAGCCTTCTCTTTTCAGACCCCTGTCCTCTGCACTGCAGATTTAATTAGTTCTGCCCCAGTAACCCTGCTTCTTTCTCCCTCCTTCCCTCAGGTTATGGCCATGCAGCCCCCAGCACAGATGGAGGGAAGGTGTTCTGCATGCTTTATGCCCTCCTGGGCATCCCTCTCACCTTGGTCATGTTCCAGAGCGTGGGTGAGCGGATCAACACCTTTGTTAGGTACCTGCTCCACCGCCTGAAGAAGTGCCTTGGAATGAGGCGCACTGAGGTCTCTATGGTCAACATGGTGACCATCGGTTTCATATCCTGCATGAGTACATTATGTGTGGGCGCACTGGCCTTCTCCCACTTTGAGGGGTGGAGTTTCTTTCATGCCTACTACTACTGCTTCATCACACTCACTACTATCGGCTTTGGGGACTATGTGGCGCTGCAGAACGAGCACGCCCTGCAGAGGAAGCCGGAGTATGTGGCCTTCAGCTTCATATACATCCTGACAGGTCTGGCTGTGATTGGAGCATTCCTGAACTTAGCAGTGCTGCGCTTCATGACCATGAACGCCGAGGACGAGAAGAGGGATGCTGAACAGAGGGCTCTACTCGCCCATAATGGTCAGGCAGGCGGACACATCAACTGCTCCGTAGACCCAGCCTCTCCCTCCTCCACGCATTCTGGGTGCGGCGGCGGAGGGAGCGCAGTCGGAGGAAGTGGGGGAGGAGGAGCAGCAAGCCGGGGTCTGCGTAATGTTTACGCCGAGGTGCTTCACTTCCAGTCCATGTGCTCCTGTCTTTGGTACAAAAGTAGAGAGAAGCTGCAGTACTCCATACCCATGATCATCCCCCGTGACCTCTCCACTTCAGACACCTACATGGAGCAGGGAGAGGCTTTTTCCAATCCCCTTCACTCTAATGGCTGTGTGTGCAGTCTGCAGCGCCACTCAGGCATCAGCTCAGTGTCCACGGGGTTGCACAGCATCAACACCTACAGAAGACTCAATAAACGCAGATGTTCCATCTAGAGACCCTGAGGACTTTGTGCATTTGATGAAGTCCCACTTGAAGTGAGGGAGAGCCCTCCTACTGTGGTGCAAGATTAGCTGTGGACACCAAGGGAACTCTATTTGCATCCTGAAGAGATGCAGGACTCCAGACGTTTGCTTCTTTCAGGCACTGAAGTGGATGCATCCTTCCATCTCCAGCCATGTATTTAACTTCCATTAATTAAGCACAAACCATTTAGCGCTAACATTGTTACTGATGTTACAGAGAAATGACGCTAATGGTTGTTTTAGAAGCATTTGTTACGCAACTATTGCTGTTAGAAGACAGGGAAAAAACATGTGCATCTCTCTGCACCTCTGAATATTGAGTATCTTAATATTGAACTCAGTATTTTCTCTGCTTACGAGGCAGAATTTTATGTTCTAATATGAAAAGGGACAAAATACACTGTGAGACACACTTTTAAGAGGGAGTGGGGTGTACTAACTGTATAAAATCCCTGCCAAGATATATTTTATTGAAAAAGAAAAACTTAAATCCACATTTTCCAAAATGAATCTTTGGTTGTAAGAAGTATGCTCACTTCAGTGAAATTAAAACTTGTATATATTTTGACACTTCACTAATAGGTGTTATTGAGGGAAAGCCTATTTTTTCAGTGAACGTTTAAAAAAGATTAATCTCAGTGTCTTCTCCTGTGTGTCTACAGTTCAAGTTTAAACCAAACGTTCTGCTCTGCTAACTACTTTTTTTTCTCCATCCATGACATTAAATCACCGTGTAGGTGCTTAAATGACTGAGAATGATTGAGCAGGTTTGCTGAAGAACATTTTGAGGATCAAACCTGTGATAGTGTCTTCAACCACTAAGGCCTCCCTGCCACCCCATTCAGACATCACTGCAAATTGCTGTGAATTTGTTTTTCATAGTATCTTCGTGTGCATCAAACTATCTTATGTACATGTTGCTCGTCATATGTTTTCATATAGAACAACTATATTCTCATAGTTTAAATTAGAGCATGTAAGCTCACTTGCGTGTAGTGGAAAGTCATTATTCACTGCTGCACCTTAGAGGACTGTTGTACATGCTTTCATACACTGGATTTCAGTGAACCATTTTTTAATGTCACATTATGTTGATGATACACCCCAATTGATTCCGCCCACTTTACTACACAGAGATGTTTGATTCAGTACTGATGACTGAGAATATCAGGAGTCCACCTCACTTACTGATGGCCTCACAGTTTGCACCTCATGCACTTATGGGGTCTTTGCTCCAGCCCTGTCTAAACGCACTTGACTCAGCTAGCTGAGGTCTTTATGCAGTGCTCACTTTTGCTTCAGTCCTCTGAAGGAGTCTTCTTACATAATCTTTAGCTTATTATATTTTAGTTTAGTGGTTTTTCTTTACAGATTTTCATTAATGTCACAATTCATCCTTTTTTGTACTGGAATGTTCTCATTAACTGCAATATGCCTGTTAACATTGTTCAGCATCTCTTGTTAACTGAGTGATGAACAGTCGGCTTTGTGTGTGACTATACATTAACATTATGTTTTTTCTTTAACTATAATAAAATATGATTTAATTAACATGGCTTTATTTATTAGTCTTGCGCAGTGTAATGAATTTGGTCTTGCTGCCTTTGGTGTAATATATTATTACATTATTTTAATATGCATGTTGTAATTTGATGTTAGTGTAGTTATCAGTAAGGCCTCGGTCACACAGGCCTGGACACCGAACAGCAATCCCTTGGCAACCAATGGTCTCTAGGGAAAAATGTGTATTCTTCTACCTGTTGACAAGTTGTTGCTGGCTGTCACCAGGTAAAATCGCTCGCAAAGAGGGTGCTTCACCAAAAATCCCAGTTTCACTTGCTTTGGTGGTTAATTCAGTTCAATTCTATTTTATTTATATAGCGCCAAATCACAACAACAGTCGCCTCAAGGCGCTTTATATTATAAGGTAAAGACCCTACAATAATACAATTGTTAGCATGTTGCTGCTAGCTAGCCCAAAGTTTGAATGGAAGATGCCGACTTGCCTGCAAACACTCGCCAAGTATTGCTCAGCGGGACCTAAACATGAAAAAGGAAAGGGAGACCATTTGCTTTCAAAGTTGCACCTCACCACTGAAACCAACACATTTCAAAAGGTGCAGCTTCTAATTTGAAGGCAAACAGTCTCCATTTCTGGTTTGTGTTTACCATTTCATGGTTTCAAAACTGCTTGTTGAGCAGTTGGCAAGTGTTTGCAAACAAGTCAGTATCTTTCATGCAAACTAGAGGCAGCTGTAGTAATCGTGGACTATTCATTTATTTCAGTAATTCAACTTAAAAGGTGAAACTAATATATGATATAGACTCATTACATGCAAAGCGAGATATTTCAAGCCTTTATTTGTTATAATTTTGTTGATCATGGCTTACAGCTTCTGAAAACCCTAAATTCAAATGCTCAGAAAATTAGAATATTGTGAAAAGGTTCAATATTGTAGGCTCAAAGTGTCACACTCTAATCGGCTAATTAATCCAAAACACCTGCAAAGAGTTCCTGAGCCTTTAAATGGTCTCTCAGTCTGGTTCAGTAGGAATCACAATCATGGGGAAGACTGCTGACCTGACAGTTGTGCAGAAAACCATCATTGACACCCTCCATAAGGAGGGAAAGCCTCAAAAAGTAATTGCAAAAGAGGTTTGATGTTCCCAAAGTGCTGTATCAAAGCACATTAATAGAAAGTTATATGGAAGGGAAAAGTGTGGAAGAAAAAGGTTCACAAGCAGCAGGGATGACCGCAGCCTGGAGAGGATTGTCAGGAAAAGGCCATTCAGAAGTGTGGGGGACCTTCACAAGGAGTGGACTGAGGCTGGAGTTAGTGCATCAAGAGCCACCACACACAGACGGATCCTGGACATGGGCTTCAAATGTCGTATTCCTCTTGTCAAGCCGCTCCTGAACAACAAACAACGTCAGAAGTGTCTTACCTGGGC